>JASDQU010097919.1:0-21484 GCA_032191745.1 Picea mariana | reverse complement strand
CTCTACGCTTTATCTCTACGATTTCTGGGCATTTTAACCAGTTCTTGATTGGTATAACTCCTGCGATCTTATTGACAAAACCCAACCTTGTTCAATATCATCACATCATTTTTTTTTATTTACCTCTTCTTGACTGCGTTTGAACAGTTTTAATGTTTGACAATGAAATTTTGGGACATCGTTTTATGATATGTATCAAGACAGTCTTGCATATATTTAATATCTTATTACCAACGATCTCCCTTACACCATAGAAGCGATTATATATGGGGTGGCAACGATTTTCATTCACTATTTAGTTTCAACGATTTTATACCTATGGCAGCTAGTTTGCATTCACAATTATATTAGCAATTTTATAATCATAGTTTATGTTCACAGTCTATATTCAATGATTTTGTATTCACAGTTAGATGATGGGTCAACAAATGTATATTCAATGATTTTATAATTATGGCAGCTATATTGTATTCATAGTTTATATTAGCGATTTTATATTCACAGTTTCTATTCAGCGATTTTATATTCAGTGAAATGGGTAGCGTGTTCTCAGTGTAAATGATAGCGTATGCTCTGTGTAAAGGGTAGCGATATTTATTGTATTAGAATAACAATATTTAATGTATTAAACAACATTATCTATTGTATTAAAACAATGATATATATTGTGATAAAACAACGATGTTTATTACCCAACTATATCACAATGGAAAAAAAACCAACGACATCATATTACGCAACAATATCCTATTAAAACAACGATATCTAATGCACAACATTATCCTATTAACTTAGCGATATTGAAATTATGTTCAATGAATGGTATGAGAGTCTAGTTGATAGCCTTTTGTATATCATGGTAACTTATATATGACCTTTTGTTATCGATTTTAGCAAATTACTAATCTTTGAATGTGATGATATATGTGTGTGTGTGTGTGTGTGTGTGTGTGTATTTAAAAGGTTTAAATCTCAGCACTCGATTGGTAAACAAATGGTCAACGAATGATAAACCCCAGCGTGTGAGTGAAAAAAAAAATCTCTGCATTTTTAAATGAACCGCGAGTTATTAACGATTTCCATTTATCATATCACTGCGTTCTCATCACTTGGCTGCATTTTACTTCTAAATTATGCCTGCGGTTTTGTATTGGTATATGCCTATGTTTATTTATGAGGTGTCTGTGATTTCACTGTGTCTACGTTTTAATAAACCACATCGAATTTTTATGCTATAGGAAATGTCTGATAGCGAATTTGATGGCTCGAAACCTTCAACCTAGACAACCATTGTTTTTATATAGACAGTGTGAATGTGTGGGACAACGTATTTATTGGTATGTTTGCATGTGAATATGGATATACTGACTTCAATTTTATATAAATAGGCAACAAGTTTTTTTTTTATATATAAATATGCAACAATTTTATATAAATAGGCAACAGATTTTTTTACATATATAATCGACAACAAATTTTAGACATGATAGACAACATTTCAATTGAAGACAACAATTTAGACTTGTCAATAATGCTAATATTTTAAAAATTGTTATATATTGTTAATAGTGTTAATTGCATGCCAATGATGCAATTTAGACTTGTTAACATTGTTAAAGAGTTAATTTAGACTTGTTAATATTGTTAATTAGACAGGTTAATATTATTAATTGCATGCCAACAATGGATTTTGACTAAATCTGTTAGTGAGACAACGATTATATATATTATTAATATTGATTAATTTAGACTTGTTAAATTAGACAATAAAGTCCATTATTTTATAAGCAACGTAAATTAGTAGTTCACTTATTTAATGGACAGTGGGTAATTGTTAATCAACGTATTTTGATTTTGTTAAGCGCCTATTTTAATTCACATTATGATAACATTTATGACCATAGTAACTTGATAATATTTCACTCCTTTTCACTCAGGCATCTTTCTTAACAGATAATGGTTTTTGTTTTGTTGGCGAAGTCATGTAATAGCTTGCGCAATTTTATTTGAATGATGCCATCTTGCGTCTTGTCGACCTATTGCTTGGGGGCGTGGCTGTAGTCTTCTTGTCACTTATTTCGGATCCTAGCGCATTGGATTTTCTTGAGTCCTTGGTCCAGATAGGTTATGTTGCGCTAGGGTTATTGTTGCACCTATCACCTGGGGACAACATGATTCTTGATGAGGGGATCATGGTGTGCCCTAATGAATGGTGGCGAATGATAATTTGGATGGAGTCTGTGCTTCCTGTTGTGGATGTTGTCCCTTAGCTTGTAGGCATTGTCGTGTTGTGTCGGGTGGGTGGTCGTTTCTTTCTTTTGATTTACGCATGTTTCACCTAGTTGCTCGGTGTGCTTGTGTGTAGAGTCATTGTTGTATGTTGTCTGATATGCATACATGGTGTTCGTTGTCAGGTGGTGTTCTTTAACTATTGTCATCATCGCCTTCCTACAAAAAAAAATACAATTTTTTTTTTTGCACTTTTTGCTTTGCTTGGAGTCGTAATGATTGGNCTAATTAATTTGATTTGTATTTGTGCAGGTAATCATGGTTAGAGGATGCCACGGAGGCAAACGACGAGGTGCTAGGGGAAGAGGCACGGCGTCTCTAGTAGCATCCATGCTTGAGGGGTCTAACCCCCAGGGAGACGAACAGGTTGTCGGGAAAGAAAAAATAGTGGTGGGTGATGTGGTTGGGCTGATGAGGTCTTTTCAATAGATGTCTGAGGCACTGATCAATCGTTTGGATAGAGATGAGTATAGGGCGTCAAAACTCCCTGAGGGTCCACCATGCGCTTCGGTCGGTACTGGTAGCATTCACCATGAACTCGAGAAGGTCAAATTTCCTGAGTTCTTTGGTGCCTCAGACGACACAACCACTGAGGTATGGTTGGAGAATATGGCGATGTTCTTTGCACTTCGCGATTATACCTCCAACATGAAGGTCCGCATGGTGGTCTTTCAACTGAAGGGGAGCACTCTTCTATGGTGGAAGACGCTCCTACCACAATTGAACATGGTCGTCAAAGACATGTCATGGGAATTGTTTGAGGAACGGTTCAAAGAGATGTACCTATCAGAGGAATTCATTGAGTTTCAACTCAACAAGTTTAATGCCTTGCGATGGGGCGGCCGTACGGTGCCCGAGTACGAGGCCCATTTTTTTGAGTTTCTTCAGTACACTCTGCACCTAAATACCGATAAAATTAAGTTCAATAGGTTCTTTTTTGGCCTTAATGTTAGCATACATAAAAAGGTTAGGATTTTGATGCCTCAGACCTTTCATGATGTCGTCTAGAAGGCCCTCATAGAAGAGGAGGATCTTATCATCGAGGGTCAGAGTAGGACTCCAGCGAGACTAGTCGAGAATGTGTCATCTGGGGCCCGACAACATCAGACACCAGCTCGACATACATCAGGATATCATGGCTTCCAGAGAGGAACCACTTTCAGTACACCTTGGAGACTAGTGCATCAGCAACAGACTCCTTACCGAGGATCACAACATCAGCAGTAGCATTGACCGCAACAACATTAGTTTAGGCATCTTCAATAGAACATACCAAGATTACAGGCTGGTGGGCCGTCAGCTTATACTTTGGGTACCAGGAGTACTGGACCAAAGAAGGGGTGTTGGACTTGTGGGGAGCCATACTACCAGTGCGAATTCCCATTGGAGAGGACTAGAGCATCTGGATCAGCCGGACCCACTAATGTGGGAGATTTTGGCAAGGCCCATCAGATTCATGCAATGATGAATAACCATCAGGCAGAGCACCAGTCAACTGTGCTCGAGATGTTAGGTACCATCGCTGACCAACCCCTTATCATTTTGATAGATCCCAGTGCTACTGAGAGTTTTGTTTCAGGTGCAATGCTAAAAAGGATTAAGGTAAAGGCAATCGAATAAGATGAGTTTATAGTTGTAGAGATGGATTCAGGAGCCAAATAAAAGGTTGGAAGAAAGGTTATGGGTTGTACCCTTAACCTGGGAGAGTTTGTCACTAGGCCCAACCTGTATGTCATGATCTTAGGATCTTATGATGTCGTTATTGGTATGGACTAGTTGGAATCGCATGAGGTGATACTCAACTATAAGACGAAACGATTGAGCTTGGTCAATGATGAGGGACAAAGACGCATGATTGTAGGTTGGAACCAGGGAGTTTCCCTGAGGTTCATCTCTTCCTTACAACTACAGAAGAGTATGTGCAAGGGGTGTAAGATTTATGTGATCCTTGCGTTAAATGAAAATGGAGTAGTGGAAGGTATAGAACACCTTCTGGTGGTGAGAGAGTTTGCGGATGTCTTCCCAGAGGAGTTACCTAGGATTCCGCTGGAGAGGGAATTGGAGTTTACCATAGACCTAAAAATGGGGACTGAAACGATAGCAAGAACACCTTATCGGATGTCGACCCTTAAGTTACAGGAGTTGAGAATGAAATTGAAGGAGTTGTTGGACCTGGGAATTATATGTCCAAGTGTGTCACCGTGGGGTGCACCTGTTATTTTCATACAAAATAAGGATGGGTCGTGGAGACTTTGCATTAACTATTGTCAATTGAACAAGGCAACGATGAAGAATAAATATCCTTTGCCAAGGATTGATGATCTGTTTGATTAGATGAAGGGTGAGACAGCGTTTTCAAAGATCAAATTGAGATTAGGGTGTCACTACTTAAGGATCAAGGAGCATGACGTCCCTAAGACCAACTTTAAGATGAGGTTTGGACATTATGAATTTTTTGTTTTACCGTTTGGACTGACGAACGCCCCAGGGGTATTTATGAGTATGATGAATGAGGTGTTCCGAGAGTACTTGGACAAGTTCGTCCAAGTATTCATTGAAGACATTTTGATTTACTCTCGGATGATGGAGGAGCATGATGAGCACCTGCGCTTGGTACTACAGTGTCTGTGAGAGAATTTTTTTTATGGGAAATTGTCTAAATGCTCATTTTACCAATCGAAGATTCACTACTTAGGGCATGTCATCTCCGATGAAGGTATGTTCATGGATCCAGCAAAGGTCAAGGAAATTATGGAATGGTTAGCGTTGACGAATGTACCGAAAGTGCGTAGCTTCATGGGTTTAGCAGAATACTATCAACGGTTCATTGAGGGATTTTTGAAGATAGCAAATCCGATCACTGAATTGTAGAAGAAGAACAAGAAGTTTGTTTGGACCATGAAATGCGTGGAATCATTTCGGAAGCTCGAAGAGATATTGACAACAACACTAATACTAAATATCCCTGACATGGACGTAGACTTCTTGGTATGCACTGACGCATCCAAGGAAGGCTTAGGAAGAGTTTTGATGCAAGACGATCGAGCGATCGCTTACATCTCGAGGCAGTTGAGAAGGCATGAGGAGAACTATGTGACACATGATTCGGAGTTGTTAGCCATTGTATATGCCTTGAAGGTTTGGAGACACTACCTTATTGGACAAATATTTGAACTAAAAATGAACCATTGTGGACTACAACACATCTTTATGCAAAGTGACCTGAACGCGCGACAACAACGTTGGTCAGAATTGCTTAGCGAATACAATTTCGAGATTACTTACATAAAGGGAACAATGAACCAAGTGGTGGATGCATTGAGTTGGAGACCACATATCTTTTCGGTGTTGCCTCTTCATCTAAATCTACGTGAAAAGATTCTAACTTTACAATGCAACGATGACTAGTACAAAGAGGTCAAGGATTTTATTGGACAAAACACAATGATGGTACCAATATTTGAAGGATTTACGTTTGATGACAATGGATTATTGAGATTTAAAAATCGAATCTACATACCAGTGAATGATGACTTGAGGAGTTTGATCCTAAATAAGGCTCACAGAGCAGTGTACATGGCTCACCCGGGGGTCACGAAGATGAGGGCAGACCTGAAACCCTTATTCTTCTGGAAAGGAATGAAGGCAGACATAGTCAACTATGTGGCCAGATGGCTAGAATTTTAGTAGGTAAAGGATGAACATAGACATCCAAAATGATTACTATAGAAACACGCTATTCCATGATTGAAATGGGAGGTTATTTCGATGGATTTCATTGTTGGATTGCCACTGACGACAAGGAGACACGTCTCGATTTTTGTGGTAGTCGACACTCTGACGAAGAGTTCTCATTTTATTCCTGTACGTACAACGTATCAGGAACTTGACATAGCTATAGTTTTCATCAGTGGGATTGTGAGGCTGCATGGCGTGCCTAAGAGGATTATATCCGATCGAGGATCGGTGTTTACCAGATGATTTTGGACAAGTTTCCAAGAGGCATTGGGAACCCAACTTAACTTTATTATTGAGTATCACCTGGAGACAGACGGGTAGACCGAGCGAACAAAAAAAATCTTGGAGGACATGTTGTGTATGTACGTGATGGACCAACAAAAGTGTTGGGAAGAATTATTTCCACTGGTATAATTCACATATAACAACAATTACCAAAGCACCATTAAGATGGTGCCTTTCGACCGAGTCGAACGCCATTGAGTTGGGATCAGCTTGAGGATAGGATCCTGGTGGGACCAAAAGTGATCCAATAAATGGAAGATCAAATGCAAAAAATAAGACAAAGGATCAAAGAAGCAAAGGATTGACAGAAGAGTTATGCCGATGCGCACCATGTCGACCGTAGTTACGAAGTTGGCGATCGAGTATTCTTGTGGGTGAAACCACATAAGAGTTCAATCAAGTTTGGAAAGGGTGATAAACTCTCTCCTAGGTTCATGGGACTGTTCTATATTGTGGAGAAGAAGGGGCCCGTGGTCTATCGACTAACCTTTCTTGATTCTTTGAGGCATATGCACGATGTTTTTCACGTATCTGTTTTGAGACATTATATTAATGATCCTACACATGTTATTGACATGAGTTCCTTTCAGGTATCCGACGAGGGTGTGCTCACAACTGAGCTGATCCGCATCCTATATCATCACATTTTATAGCTACGGCGTGGAACACTAGATCAAGTCAAGGTCCAGTGGGACAACTACAGTCCACACTCAACGACTTGGAAGGACGCATATGATATGCACCAACAATTTCCATTTTTGTTTGATAGATAGACTTATGATACTGTGATACACATTATTTCGGCACTTATATACTGTGAAACTTTAGGATGAAGTTTAGACTAAGAGGGGGTGTATGTAACATCCCACTCTTGTGCACACTAAGCGAACTTATTCTTTGAGGACACTTGCTTGCAAGTGATCCAGATTATTATACTATTGGTCGCTTGATTATGATTATAAGGCATTATGGATATGATGATATGTTATTTTGTGTGTTTACATAGACATGTGCTATTGACTGAGTTCTCCTAAGTGTGCAGGAATTTGGACCTCGAGGAAGCAGTGGCATCGATGAAACCCCTTGAACTCCAGATAGAGTTAGGGAATGGACTATTGGGGTTTTATTGTTGTTGATATGACATATGTACATCTGATTATATGTTATGATGATTGATTATTATTATTGACATGATTTGTTGATGGATATATTGTTGACCAAACTCACATGTGGAGTAGAGGATTCACACATGACAACTAGAGACTTTGAGGGAGAGGTGTGGACAACAGCTCTGCCACAACCTACTAGCAGTCCCGCCGTGGATCTAATTATAGGTTAATGATTACCTAGTTCGAGAAGACCCACGATGTCATGAGGGCAGACTACGACAGTCACTCACGATGATTCTAAGGGGCATGCAATAAGGCAGGGGCCTTATTCCTTAGAGGCCCTTAGTATCTCACAAGATCACCTGGTAGAGTATTGAATCCAAGGGTTTTTTATGTCTACCAAGTAAGTCAAGAGGCGAGTGGCACCCTTGGAGTACGTAGTGCATCCTAAAGGGAACGTTGCCCAAGGAAAATGGAAAGAGGCGAGTGGCACCCTTGGAGAACGTAGTGAATCCTGAAGGGCACGTCACGCAAGAAAAATGGAAAGTGGCGAGTGACACCCTTGGAGCACCTAGTGCATCCTAAAGGGCCACGTTGCAATTTCAATGGGTAAGTGAATAAACCTAAACAATCTTAGAATGAATGATGTGACAAGTAAGATTTAAAAACAATTTTTCCCTAATCAAAATGTCTCCCAGCCTAGTGAAATTAAAATCTAGGTCTAAGTGACAGTTGTGGTAAAAAATAATACTCATAATTAAACATGTAAATAGAAGGGGGTAAGAAATTCAATTAATTTATTAATATTAAATTACATTGGGGGAATTAAAATTTTAAAAGGGAAATGATTGTTTTATCTACATATGCTAATTAAATTTTATTAATTAAAAAGAAGAAGGGGTAAATGGTGGATTTCTACACTTGCTAATTTTAATTTTAGTTAAAAAGGGAAAAAAGGGAAATTTAAAAGAAATATGAAACTACGGGGAAAAGGGGAAACATAAAGAAAAAGGGAAACATAAGGAAAAATCTAAATGACTAACTTAGTAAGGAATCTTGCCTTTAAGAACTTTCTAATTATGAACTCAACTAGTAATTTAGTAAGGGCGTAAGTCATTTAAAATGTGTAAGGGAATATTGGGACACCAAGCTGCATTTTTAGGAATGCTTTTTGGTGGGTGAGGGAAATATGTATAATTAAATAATTAATGAAATCAATTTTTGGTGCAACTAGGGGAATGGGCGACATGTGTACGGGGGAGGTTTTTCTGAATTAATTTAATGAAAAATAAATTTAAATGGGAATTTGGGAAAGAAATCACTTAGAAACTCTATAAAAAGGATGGAGGAGGAGGAGTATGAATATCATCTTTTATGCGTAACGTTACACTGCTGAATTGTTGGCTTGACTAACTTATCTTGTGGGACTTGGAATACCCAGATTGGGTAACGAGTGGTAGCTTGACCTTGTGAGGTGAGCTAGGTGCTAGCTATTCTCTGGTATAGTGTGTGTGGCCCCTTTGTGGTTTGAGGGGCTCAGGGGGAAGAAGAGTACCCCTAGCGTTGGCTGGGAGGTACCAGTGAGGTCACATCGATCGGCAAGCAAAGAATGGATGGAGCGCATGTGGGAAACAAACTACTAAGAAGTCACGTTTGGTTAAGGTACGCCAATTTAATTGTTACTTGCAATGAATTTAAATTTAGTCATTTTATTTCTCTGTGCTCGTTTAAGATTTCATTTCCATGCACTGCCTTGCACCTTCTTTCCTTCGATATTGTATTCCCCTTGCTTGTTGTTTTCTGAATGAATTTCCCCTGGCGAACCCAATTTCTGATTTCAATAACTTATCGGTATGGGTTTTATTGATTGTTTTGAAGAGTTTTACCCTATCTTCCACCCTTATCCCTAGGTCATTAGTCCATGCCTAAGCAGTCGTCCAGGAGATGAATCGAAGGTCGTCACTTTGGTGTTGATAGACCTATAGATTCTAATGCCCTGCTTTTCTGTGCATGGATGATGAGAGAAGGATAAATCCTTGCCCATCTGTCTACCCATTACTTATCCCTACAATTGATTGATTTATGGTTGAATTATTGTCCTTGCATTGACTGTTTCATTGCATAATGGTTTATCTTTGCATCTTTTGTTGGATTATCTCTACGCTTTATCTCTACGATTTCTGGGCATTTAATCCAGTTCTTGATTGGTATAAATCCTATGATCTTATTGACAAACCCGAGCCTTGTTCGGTATCATCATAACGTTTTTTTTTATTTACCTCTTCTTGACTGCGTTTGGATAGTTTTAATGTTTGACAGTAAAATTTTGGGACAACGTTTTATGATATGTATCAAGACAGTCTTGCATATATTTAATAGATTATTTCCAGCGATCTCCCTTACATCATAACAATGATTATATATGGGGTGGCAGCAATTTGCTTTCACTGTTTAGATTCATCAATTTTATACCTGTGGCAGCTAGTTTGTATTCACAGTTATATTAGCGATTATATAATCACAGTTTATGTTCACAATCTATATTCAACAATTTTATATTCACTGTTAGATGATGGGTCAACAAATGTATATTCAGAGATTTTATAACTATGGCAGCTAGATTGTATTCACAGTTTATATTAGCGATTTTATATTCACAGTTTATGTTCATAGTTTCTATTCAACAATTTTATATTCAGTGAAATGGCTAGCATGTTCTCAGTGTAAATGGTAGCGATATTTATTGTATTAGAATAGCGATATTTAATGTATTACATAGCATTATCTATTGTATTAAAACAACGAATATATTGTGATAAAACAACGATGTTTATTACCCAGCTATATCACAATGAAAAAAAAACCAGCGACATCATATTACGCAACAATATCCTATTAAAACAACAATATCTAATGCACAACATTATCCTATTAACTCAACAATATTGAAGTTATGTTCGATGAATGGTATGGGAGTCTAGTTGATAGCCTTTTTTATATCATGGTAACTTATATATGACCTTTTGTTATCGATTTTAACAACTTACTAATCTTTGAATGTGAGGAAACACACACACACACACACACACACACACATATTTAAAAGGTGTAAATATCAACGCTCGATTGGTAAACAAATGGTAAACGAATGATAAACCCCAGCGTGTGAGTGAAAAAAAAAATCTTTGTGTTTTTAAATGAACCGCGAGTTATCAACGATTTTCATCTATCATATGACTGTGTTCTCATCACTTGGTTGTGTTTTACTTCTAAATAAGGCATGTGTTTTTGTATTGGGATATGTCTACGTTTATTTATTAGGTGTCTGTGATTTAACTATGTCCGTGTTTTAATAAACCACAATGAATTTTAATGCTCTAGCAAATGCTAACAACGAATTTGATGGCTCGAAACCCGCAACCTAGACAACCATTTTTTTTATATAGATAGTGTGAATGTGTGGGACAATGTATTTATTGGTATGTTTGCATGTGAATATGTATATACTGACTTCAATTTTATATAAATAGCAATTTTATGTAAATAGGCAACAAGTATATATATATATGTGTGTGTGTGTGTGTGTGTGTGTGTGTGTGTGTGTGTGTGTGTGTTTAAATATATAATTGACAACAAATTTTAGACATGATAGACAACATTTCATTTGAAGAAAACAATTTAGACTTGTCAATACTGTTGATATTGTTAAAATTGTTATATATTGTTAATAGTGTTAGTTGCATGTTAGTGATGCAATTTAAACTTGTTAACATTGTTAAAGTGTTAATTAAGACTTGTTAATATTGTTAATTAGACTGGTGAATATTGTTAATTGCATGCCAGCGATGCATTTTGACTAACTTTGTTATTGAGTTAGCAATTATATATATTATTAATATTGATTAATTTAGAATTGTTAAATTAGACAGCAAAGTCGATTATTTTATAAGCAACGTAGATCAATAGTTCACTTATTTAATGGACAGTGTGTAATTGTTAATCAACGTATTTTGATTTTGTTAAGAACCTATTTTAATTCACCTTATGATAACATTTATGACCATAGTAACTTGATAATAGTTCACTCCTTCGCACTTAGGCATCTTGCTTAACAGATAATAGTTTTTGGTTTGTTGGCAAAGTCGTGTAATAGCTTGCACAATTTTATTTGAATGACGTCATCTTGCATCTTGTCGGCCTTTTTCTTTGAGGTGTGGGTGTAGTCTTCTTGTCAGTTATTTTGGCTCCTAGCACGTTGGATTTTCTTGAGTCCTTGGTCCAGATAGGTTATGTTGGGCTAGGGTTATTGTCGTGCCTATCACCTGGGGACGACATGATTCCTGATGAGTGGATCATGGTGTTCCCTAATGGATGGAGGTGAATGATAACTTGTCCGGAGTCTGTGCTTCCCATTGTGGATGTTGTCCCTTGGCTTGTAGGTGTTGTCGTGTTGTGTCAGGTGGGTGGTCATTTATTTCTTTTGATTTACGCATGTTTCACCTATATTCTCGATGTGATAGTGTGTAGAGTCATTGTTGTCTATTGCATGATCTGCATCTATGGTGTTCATCATCAGGTGGTGTGGTTTAACTATTGTCATCATTGCCTTCCTACCAAAAAAAAAAAAAAAAAAAAATTGCACATTTCGCTTCGCTTGGAGTCGTAACGATTGGGGTCATTACAATATTGAATCACTTTCTCTATTTTTTATACTATAATATATTCAATTGTAAACCTATTTCTTGATGACCCTTCCATTGTTTATGAAATATTATGGAATTATTGATTAAAATTTATCTTTAATTCCTTCTCATGTTGTTGAGGAGTATCAATATCCTCAACTTGGGATGATAAGAACTTGTTCTGAACTTCCTGCCAAGTATTAAGATTCCTGAGTTTTTCAGGATCAAGTCTAATCTGGTGTTCATATCATGTTATCTCAAACTCCAATCTTCTAGAATTAATAACACCCAAAGGATCATATTTCCAAGATTATCCTTTTTCCAAATTTAAATCGAACAACATCTTCTCCACAACCTGCAATGTTGTCCTATTATACACAATGAAAGGAACAATTTCCCTCTTGGGATTAAAGTTATTCCTTTTCTTTCTTGGCACAAAATGAATAATATTAGAATTTAAAATCTGTCTAATAAATTCAAGAGAAAACAATTCTCAAGGTGAGAAATTTAGGTAATTTGAAAGGACCAATTTCTTCTCCATAAACTCTAATTTTAGTATTATCTTAAAAAAGAAACCAATCCCCAAGCTTAGTTTCATAAGAATCATGCAAGGTAACCTTTATTTATATAAAAATACTTGGAGGAAGATCTTCATGAAACAGACTGTATGAAATGGACATGAAAGTATTAACATAGTTTATAAAACCTACATTTTGAGGTTTCTTTCTTACTAAGCATGTCCAATGGATCACTGATAAAGGTTGTCCAACTATGTATTCAACTTCTAAATTTAACCCTTGAAAATGATTCACTCTATGAAAAAGGAAAAGATAAACTGATTATGATTGAAATCAACAAGCTATGTTTAGGGAGGAATCATTCAATTTTTCATGTAGAGAATCTTCTATAAATTGAGCAAAGAAGAATCTATAAATTAACTGAGTGGTAGGGGGACAAATGGCCCTAAGAATACCCAAAGTTGAACCGTCCACAACTTTGTCAGATTCATATCCCAAAAATGAACATATAATAGCAATAAATTATTGTACATTGGTTGAAAATGTTCCAGATTCATAACTTTCAGAGATTTGCAAAGAACTAGAACTATTTCCCATCAAGGATTTTAAAAAGGCCTGTCTGTATTGGGCATTCAATTGATTAAATTCAACATTTAGGGTTTCCTCATTTAGAATATGTCCATCAGTAAATTCTTCCACATTTAACATTCGTGAATATGAACTAGCTTTGATTTCAAACAATAATGCCCCTTTTACAGGTAATACACTTCTCGAAGAAGAAACATAATTATGTGCATACCAATGCACAATTTTTGGGAAGTTATAGGATTGGGGCATGATAAAAAAGTCTAGGTTCGAACCCCATGCATTAAAATAATCGTTTAATTCCCCGTGTCTAGATGTTGATGAATTTTACAATTCGTACAAGTCAAAGGAGATCCCAGGGTCAAAAATTTGATAATCCCTATCTACCAGGGCGACTTCAGCAGGGGTTACAGCCTTGGATTTATTAACAGTGGAGGGTTTTGAAATTTTAATTGAAATAAATAGGAAAAGGCGTTTTGAATAATACCCATAAAGTGAAAAAGAGAAAAACCCTTTAATTCATTGGTAGACTTAGTATTGAAAACTCCAATTTGGCAAGGAATCTAGAATCCGGAACAATGATAGTCGTATTTTGACAAAACAAACCGAAGTGACCTTTTTCCAATGATTTTTTTTTGTTATAACCAAATCCTAAATACAAAAAAAGTTAATTGATTATGATAATCACAAATATTGTGTACAAAAATATGATTATATACAAATACTAGCGGTTTTTCAAGAGGTTGTAAGTGGTTTTTTTTATAACACCGCATTGCTCGAGAAAATGGTTTTACAATGACTTTGGCTTATAGCGTAGTTGCCTCATCGTTAGACATGTCACATCAGTGGAAACACTTATGACGTTACCATGCTGGGGTTTTTTCTCATTAAATATCTGCATATGGGAAGAGCATGAACCTTTTATCTCCTTATCTTTTAAAATCGAGGGCTTGTAATTATCATGATATACCTACACCATAACACATCATTTACATTAGTTTTAACATTTTAAAACTTATAAATATATCACCTATTCATATGTAGTTACAACTATAATATTATAACCTAAACTAATATATGATATATATAACTATTATATATATATATAATCAAATAATTAACTAGATCCAAATCTAGACTAAGTAAGAAAATTAAAAAGTAAACTAATATAAAGTTAAAGGTGCCTATTCTAATCAAGATTTTGAATTTTAATGCAAAAATTAATCTATGTTATAACATTTGGCTCCATATGGGGATAGAGGATCCTTGTGAGGCACTAATAATAGTATACCTGGTGCCTTTTATTGGGCCACGGAGTCATTATTTTGCAAACTTTAAACTAAAACTTGTTCATGGAGAAAAAACACATTTTCACTTTTTAAACGTAGATCTTATATCAAAATTATTAGAACTATTGACAACATAACCTTAAATCATGTTGAATCCTAAATTTCAAGCAGGATAATAAAGAATTCATTTATCAAAGTTTACTCAGGAAATATCTAAGGTAATTAATCAGAGAAAGACTAAAATATTAAAGGTCAAACTGATAATTTTCATTTCTCAATATTACAACCATTTCATTCATTTTTAAAATAAGAAATCATTTGGATACAATATCGAAATTTTTGAAATGAATTAATAACAATGTAGAGATGTAGAGATGTCTAGTCGCATCTCATTATAGTCATCACAAACATTGCTTCACTGCCAGCTAGGTGTCCATATCCATGGTGAAGGTGTTTGTATTCCCCAATCCTAAATTTCCTTTCACGATCCCACTATTTTTAACTTTTAATTTCATTGAGATGAGGGAAATGATATAATGAATTTCCTTTCATAATCTCATTTTGGACAATATGGGGGTGATTAGTTTTTCTGAATTTCCTTTCACCGTCTGTCTTTGATACTTTACTTATTGTTGTAGGATGGGGGAAATTAGTGTGTTTTAAAACACTCTGGGATTATGACTATTAAAAGTAAATGATAATGTAGAACTAACTACATGCTAATATAACCCTGAGATAAATAACTTCTCAAAATTAACTATATATTTTCCTATGAGCAGATAAATATATATCATTAATTTCATTTACTTTCTCAAGAAGACTAGCAATTATCTTTTAATATCAAAGAACAAAAGTTCAAAGATATTACCCTAAATATGCCATTTCATCAAAGATAAAGAATCAAATAATATTTTCACCATACTTGTAAAAACAACATGTTAAAGTTCATCTATTAATTAATTCCACTATTTCTATAGAGATCAATAATAAAGGTAAGCGAAAAATGGTTTTAGATTTATTTATTCAAGTTTAAAACCTAAAAATAATGATACAAATTGAAAATAAATACTCAAAATTTATCTTATTTATATACAATTAGCAATCTAATTGTTACTAAATTTCATTCATTATGACTGAAAAATTAAACCAATTTTCACAATCAAGCAAAACTTGAATTCTTTAAATTTCTAAAGAAATTTAAAGAATAAATAACTCACAAAAAACCTTAATTGAATCAAAATTTATATAATGATTTCTTAATTCAATGAACACCAAAACTAAAAGTAAATTTCCAATGTCAATCCAATCCAAATTGGTATTTATAATGGAAAATAAAAATGAAAATGAAAACTGAACTACTAAATAAAATGCTTCAAATATCTCCCATTGATAGGAGACCTCAAAATTTCTCCATCCAAATTTTGTAAAGAAAAGGAATTAAATCCTTCAATCACTATAGTTTTGAATGGTCCAAACCATAGAGGATCAAACTTTCCATGCTTGCCAGGGTCTTCTCTCCTAGCTTTGTTGATTAAGGTTGGTTGTCATTGATGTCAACCCTTGAAGAAAGCCCCGTAGCACAAGGTTTGGGTAATGGACCCAATATTGTTTGATGTAAAGATGACTCATTATTGTCTTTTCATGGTTGATAAGAAGTAAAAATGGATGAACTCCAAAGTGGTCCCCTTATGGTGAAAGCACTCATGGGAAGACGCTTTGCAGAGTGAGAGAACCCTTGCTTATTTGAGGAATAATGAGATGACGAACAATGAATTTTTCAGTGAAACTATCCTAGATGGATAGTGTTTGTCATGCCGTTTTCGGTGGTATGTGGAACGTCACGTAACTCCTCACGGTTAGATATTTATGACCATATGAAGTTGGAGAACCCCTCATAAGTCTTATAGAAGCCCCCAAGGGTCAAAGTGCTTTTCAAAATAAGTTATTTTAAATGAAGAATCCATAAAATAAGGAAAGTGTAAGGCTACTTGAAGATATAAATAAGAGGCAAAGCTCACTCATTATACACACACTTGTACATATTGTATATCTATTTTCTTATGTAAAGCTTTTTGTAAATACTTGTGGATACATCTGAAATGGCGAACGTCTAAGGTAGCAAGAAGGGTTGACGATGAAATTCTTGGAATTACAGAAAAACCTTATTTTCTGAGGTGTACACATACTCTCTGTGTACAAGGTGTGTACATGCTCAGTTATATGCGGGTTGTTTGTGTACAAGATGTGTACATGCTGAGTTATACATAGGTTTGTTGTGTACAAGGTGTGTACATGTTGGTAAATCCATGGAAAATTGAAGAGATGAAGATGCAGAGGTTCTAGATCCTGAGATCAATCTCCCAGGAAGGTCTAAAGTGCTCAGATACATCAGATCCATCCATTGGTTCAAAAGGTATGTCTTATTTCTATGAATAGTTGGATTTTGATGTATGCGTGAGGAATGGAAATGGAGATTTGAGGATTCTCCTTAGAGAGACTAGTGGATTCATGAGATCTTCTGCATAAGTCAGATCTACATAAATACAATGCTGGTATATTCATCATTGATACTTCTTGTGAGGCACATCTTGTATTTCTTGGCATATGGCTAAGTTTTTTTATGGTACATGGTTGAGAGCTTGTATTTGTGTAGTAGTTGATGTATTGAGAGACTGAATATCAGAAAGGGGTTAATGGCTAAGATCAAGTGAGGGATATTATACTTGTTCATGATTACACATACCTATATGAAACATGACTAGGGAAAGACATACTTATCTTGAGTAAAGGTTATATATGAGGATGCTTGCACAGGGTATAGCTACAGTCTAGATACAATGACAGGTTACAGATCTATGTGAATGAAGTTAAATAAGGTCAGAATTTTTCAAGAAAAGGAAACCCTAGTTTTCAGAAGGCATAAACAGGTTGCATAATAGTTTGGTAGTTACATATGTGGGCTTCATAACAAATAGGGTGTGTACATACGCGGGATGAAACACTACAGGTCGCGTATCTATTGTAATTTTTGTAGATACATGTTCAGTTTAGGTACAGATTGATTACGGGGAAGTTGTACAGATTGGATACAGGTTGTTATAGTTGTACAACAATATATATCATAGTGATAGATTGACAGTGGTTCCATAATTCTACTTATACTTCAGGGTGGTTGGACGGGGCAAGGACAAGTGGTTGTAGCCACCTTCTAGTTGTAGCTGGAGAACACAGGGGGTTGTAGCCACCTTCTGGTTGTAGCCAGAGAATTGGGGAGTTGGAGCTTCCCTCAGGTTGTAGCCTGAGAAACTAGGGGGTTTGAGCCTCCTTCCAGTTGCAGCTGGAAAATAAAGGAAGTTGGTGCTTCCAATGAATGTAATTATTCAAGACATATAAGAAAAATCATTATGTGGTTTTCTCTCGATTTGGGTTTCCACGTAAAACACTGGTGTATTGTGTATGTGTGTGATTGTTCATTTCCTATTTCTCATTATTGGATAATAATTCTACATTGATATAACACTTGGATTATTTGGAGAAAAAGGATTATAATTATGCTATTATTTATTCAACCCCCTCCCCCCCTCTCAGTACTTCAACAATTGGTATTAGAGCAGGTTCCTTCAGAAATCCGTTTAACCACTAAAAGGTAGATCATGGAAAGTACCAACTTGTATAAAAATGGAATACCACAGTCTGATGGACAAAATTATGCTTTTCGAAGCATAAGGATGAAGACATATATACAAGCACAGGGATTTCAAGTTTGACAATCAATTGTAGATGGATACACAACACCAGTAGTTCCAGTGACAAATGGCAAAGCAATGAAACTCAGTGATAATAATTCCAAAGATACAAATGCACTTTTGAATGGTCTCAGTGATACGGTATTCACCAAAGTTGCACATTGTAAATCCGCTACAGAGATTTGGGACAAGCTTCAAAATATTTATGAAGGAGATACAAAAGTCAAAGAAGAAAAGCTTCAAACTTACAGAGGTCAGTTTGAACAACTAAAAATGAAGGAAGATGAGAATATTGTAGCCTACTTCTTATGAGTCGATGAAACAGTGAATGCAATCATAGGATTGGGAGAAGAAATCGAAGAATCTATAATTGTTCAAAAGGTACTAAGATCTCTTCCTATTTGATTCAACCCTAATATATCAACATTAGAATTTAGATAGGATCTAAACTCAATAAGCATGGATGAATTTCATGGAATCTTCACAGCATATGAAATGAAAACTGAACAGGAAAATCTATATGTAAAAGAAGCAGCCTTCAAAGCATCCAAAATATCAAAGAAAAAGAAGAAGGAACAAGAAGAATATAACAACAACAACGACGTCTCAGAAGATGATGAAGAAGTGGCCAACTTCGTCAAAAGACTGAACAAGGGAACCAACGGTAGGTATAAAGGTAAGCTTCCTTTAATTTGTTTTAATTGTTATGGTATTGGTCATTTTGCTAAAAAATGTCCTCATACGAAAAAGAGAAATGATGAAGGTTACTCAAAAGGAAAAAACACATATAAAGGCAAAAGAACTACAAAGAAATATTTCAAGAAAAGCTTATGCATCAAATAAGACATCTCATCATCAGATGAAGATGAAATCAATGATAGTGAGACATGAAGAGTTATATTCATGGCAGTAAAAGATTCTAACAAAGAAGACTCCGAAGAAGAATATGAAGAATTCGAAGAAGGATATGAAGAAGTCCAAGACAAAATTGAAGAGGCAGAAGTTGACTATCGAGAAGAATTAATGTGTGCCATAGAAGTTATCAGAAGAGAAAAGAAGAAAAAAAAGAAACTACAAACAGAACTAGACAAGAAAAAGGACACTCGAGAACTAGAACACATGATCACAAAATTGAAGGTTCAAATAGAATAAGATAAAAGAATTGAGGAAGCACTCAAAGAACAACTAGAAGAAAAGGGCAATATCATTGGAAACTTGGAAGTAGATATTGTCAGACTAAGAAAGGATATTCAAAAGAAAAATATGCAGAATAGCTCAAAAGTTCTGGATGACATTATTAGTAGTCAAAAATCTCATCTTGACAAGTTTGGACTTGGATACAATCAGACAAAAAGGCGATTAAGCTCCAAAACAATAGGTCAAGAAACAAATCCAAAAATCTATGTAGAAACAATCAAAGGGGATAGGAAGATATACAAGGAAGATTACAGGGACACTCCTCCACCGAGAAGATTCAGATTTCAGAATCAACAACAGACAAATAGGCCTCAAGAAGAAGAAGGATTCATAAGTGCACCTCCTTTCAGAAGATCTTCAACTCCCAGGTATCAAACTATATTTTTTGGTTTATGTTATGCATGTAATAATTTTGGACATAAAGCTATGAATTGCACAGATAACAACAGGAACAAAAAAAACTTTAAGAGTCATACACAAAGGGGTTATTCAATAAGACCTAATGAAACACAAAGAAGAAGTTACAACAAGTTTGAATCTTTGAGCATTGAAGTGGAATGTTACAAATGTAGCAATTTTGGACACATGGCCAAAGATTGCAGAATGACAGTCCTGCCTAAAGAACCTCAACAGAATAACAAAAGTCACAGACAAGAACCTCAGAAAATCACATGGATAAGAAATCAAGATCAGTATAGAAATGAAGAATGCACAGTCGCTCTACAAGCTAAGCAAAAGAAACATGGTTGGTATGTTGATAATGGGTGTTCAAAACACATGACAAGTGATAGAGACAAATTTCTTACATTGCGAAAGGAAAGAAATGGACCAGTCTCCTTCGTAAATGATAATTTAGCCAAAATCATTGGAGAAGGCACAGTCTGAATTGGGAACAAGAATGAAAAGGAACAAAATGTTCTACTGGTAGAAGATATGAAACATAATTTTCTAAGTGTGAGTCAAATGTGTGACCAAGGTCATAAAGTTACTTTCGATTCACAAAAGTGTGAGATAAGAAGAGAAGGTTCAGGGAAATTGGTCAGTACAACTACTAGAAATTCAAACAACATATATGTGTTAAGTGAAATTGGAAATGAAAAGTGTTGTCTAGGAAAGGAAGATGAAATTTGGCTATGGAACAAAAGAATGGGTCACATGCATTTTGATAACCTTGTCAAAGTCAACAAAAGAGAAGCAGTCAAAGAAATGCCCCAGATCATGAAACCAACCAACACTTTATGCAAGCATTGTCAACAAGGAAAGAAAACAAAGACTAGGTTCAAATCAAAGGAATATTCAACAACAAGACCACTGGAAATTGCGCATACTGATCTAGTTGGACCAACTACAACAAAGGGCTTAAAAGGTGAGAGATATTTTGTGTTATTAGTTGATGATTATACAAGAATGATTGCAGTTTGATTTCTCAAGAACAAGTCAGAAGCTTTTGAAAAATTCAAGATCTACAAGGAAATGGTTGAAAATGAGATGGATTCAAGAATCAAATGCTTGAGATCTGATAATGAAGGAGAGTTCACTTCAAAGGAATTTATGGACCACTGCAACAATCATGGAATAAAAAGGCAATTCGTTGTTGCTAGGACACCTCAATAGAATGGAGTTGTTGAAAGAAAGAACAAGACNGTTGGTTACTCAAGTACAAGGAAAACATACAAGTGTTACAATCTAATATTGAACAAAGTTTTGGAAAGCATCAACATAACAATTGATGAAACAGGTAGACCAGAATCAAAGGAAGAGGAAAACAAATCAATGGAACAACTTTTTGAAGAAGAATCAAAAGATGAAGTAGAAGAGGAATATGAAGAGAATTCGACAAAAACAGAAGAGCAAGTTCAGCAAGTATCTCCAAAGAAACCTAGCAAACGAGTACAGGCGAATCATCCTTCAGATCATATTATTGGAAACAAAGATGCAAGAGTTGAGACTAGAAGAAAAATACGTTCACCAAAACAAACACGTGTAGCACTCTTATCTACAATTGAACCAAAATGTTTTGAAGAAGCTAACAAGGATGAATTTTGA
>JASDQU010097918.1:40321-50351 GCA_032191745.1 Picea mariana | reverse complement strand
AAAGTGGAGAATACATCCTTGTCAATGAAAGATAACACTTAAGGGAGTGCTTCATGACCTATTTCTTCAAATTTCTTCTTTTTCCTTAAGTTTTTAAAAAACATGCATTCATGCTTTATCATTACCTATCTATTTTAAGACCACTCTTTCACAAGGATAATCGATTACGTGATCTTTTTAATATAAATTAAAACTAAATGTTAATTCCAAACTATTTTACTCATATCTAATAATTCAACATTTGACATTTTCCGTGAATTTTCTATTTGAAGCATGAATAAAAATCTAGTTCCAATTAGTTCTGTTGGTTTGTTTTTTTTGCAGATGTTCGCAAGCCTTTGAGCAAATTTTTTTTAGCGTCTCACATTGTTTTCATGAGGCCATGCAAAAACTCAGGCATGGGGGAGTGGTTGTTAAGACCGTCATTTTATTGTCAGCTTCTCTCGGCAAGTCCAAATCAACATGTTCAGTGCTGGAAGTTGATAGTCATTTCCGGAATTCTGATACTGTCATGTTCCAGTATTGTTCTATTTTGATACTGCAGAATGTTGTTCTGGTATTTTTCTATTCCATTACTACAAAATACTATTCCGGTATTGTTCTATTCTGGTACTGGAAAATTCTATTCCGTTACTATTCTGTTCCAGTACTACAGAATCCTATTATGGTACTGTTTTGTTCCGGTACTGCAGAATCCTGTTTCGATACTGCAAAATCCTGTTACGGTACTGTCCTATTCTAGTACTGCAGAATCATGTTTCGTTACTATTCTTTTCCGGTACTGTCCTGTTACTGTACTGTAGAGTCATGTTCCTGTACTATCTATTCCAGTACTGCAGAAATATGTTCCGATACAAGTTACCAATCTGGTACTAAGATCATGGTGATATGATCTTTTTCCTATACTTAACATTGTTTTCACTTCATGTAATTGGAGGTATGGGATAATCATTTCATGTTCTTTCTATCAAGGATCATTTAAGTCTTATGTTGAACTGTTCTTTACTCTCATATACATCTTCCTCCTACATTTTTACACTCACCCCTAAATGAATCATCCTTGCTATCCTTTAATAAGATATTTTCACATTTAGCTCTATATGATAATGGGTGCACCTATCTTATTAACTCATCATTACGAAAAAGTGATTAATAATTGAAATATCCATTGAAAAGTGGTGGAACCATTATGTCTAATACTAACCTAGTTGATTTAACAAGTCCCTATCCAAGTTTATCTTTACAAGTTTCTCTTGGGAGGTATTGATGAAAACCTCATGTGGTGGACCACCCTTGCAAAACCTCAATGAACTTTCATGAGAACCCTAATAGGATTAACTAGAGGGACCTCTTAGTCATTATCTGAGATGTTCCATTATACATTGAATAACTGAGATTTAAGTCTAATGTAGATGATTTCACCCTTGGGATAATTTCAAGCAATTAATTATGTGCCTAATAACTCTAAAACACTCTCGTACCACCTGCCTTCCTTATACTCTAAAGTTGTGAATGAAAAATATACATCATTCTAAATATTTTGAGTAATATAATAAAAATGAAGTATTAGGAAGTACAAGTAAACGCACCGAGGTACTGAACATGCCTAATGGAAGTGGGGCCATGCTTGTATGGTACTAAGGTAGACCCGTCAGGGTACTGAATGGGCATGCTGGCAGCAGGGCTATGCTAGGTAAAGGGAGTTGAAAAACATAAAGTGGCACACCTAAAACTGAACAAAAACCCTTGGGTCTCATTCTGAAGCAATCATTATCAAATCAAGGCTAGGAGATGACCTTTATATCTCTTAGATGATGTTCCTAAGAACCTTCAAGTATCCACTTTAAGGTTCTATCTTTAAAATAAATAGGTTTGCATAAAAGTGGGACCCTCAGTATATGTAATTCACCTTACCTAAGAAAGAAGAGCTTCATCTCTAAAAACTTAGATAAGAAACGAGTTAATCATCTTGGGATGTATTCTTTTATGTGTTCCTCTCTTCAAATGAGATTTAAACTATGCTTATATCGCTTTTATTTTAAAGGTAATCAAGCTAGGGGGCCTATTAGTCAAAGTCGTTATGAAAACTCTTGGATGTTATTCTATAATCATATTAGAGTCACATCCAACCCTTTCTCCTAACTATGATCCACAACAGATTAGATAAGAATTAACACCAAATCACTAACAGATCTAATTTATTACTCATGACTCCACTTTTCCATCATAACTACTTTTCCATGGGTAACAAGTGTGAAGCATAGGCCATGCAGTTTATATTATATAGCAGCTTACTTAAAAGAGAACTTAAGGAGCTGAAGAAGGGTGGAACTTCAGGGAGTGCTCAATCGAGTGAAGAGTACCATTAATTTTGAAATTTTGAAGATCATTGTTGCATGAGGACATGAAAGGATAAGGCATGGGGGAAATGGTGAGCCTCATTTTTGTCACCTCCAATTTTCTTATCTTGTCCCATACCTCGACCAATTTTGCCTCATACATACGCACTATGTTTCTATTTCCTCAACAGACATGCCATTTAACAATTATTTTGTATATATGAGATAACTCGCGTTGAAAGAATATTTTTTTTTTATTTCTTAATTAAATTGGGATTAAATGATTGTTGTTTATGCCTCTAATTACTTTGATTAATTTAAACAGCTTTCATGACAAGGCTTTATCTTATCCGGTACTCATCCTCGGGGCTCGTCCAGTACTCCGCCTATTCTGGTACTACAATATTGCAACTATGTTGATATGGTAATCCTATTCCAGTACTCCACCTATTCTAGTACTACAATATTGCAACTGTGCTCATCCGATACCTATTTATGTGCTCATCCAGTACCAGATATAGTTTGAAATTTCAAATGCTTCTAGACAAAAATCGGAGACATGGGTTTTGTCCAGAGCGATGTTTATATGTGAACATGTGTGTTAGAATTCACCCATATCACATGTGTGGACTTCCATATTAGGGGGAATGATTCTAGAAAAATTAGCAAAAATCTCAAACTGCCAACTTGCGCTTCGATTTTCGTGCATATGGCATTAGATATAGAAATTCTACGAAATGGGTTTTGTCTAGAATGTGGAAAATTGCGTAAAATTCGAGCACTTTTCCAAAATTCAAATTTTTTAGGAAGATATGGGTGGATCTCTAACTCGAGTCTGCCCAAATTGATGAAAAACCCATATTTTTGGGATTTATCCTAAAATTGTAAAAGTTGTTTTCTGAGTTTGGGGATTTGGTTTCATCCATTCCTCCATGGATTTTATGTATAAAGAAGACCTCATAGGTATGAGGAAATAGGGAAGAATAGTTATGCTATAAGATTGGTTTTTGAAAACTATTGATTGTACTCTGTTTTTCTAAAGTAATGATATAAGTTGCAATTCATGGATTTCGTGTGTATGATCAAATCTTCTTCACTATAAGTGTTTTTTAAGCTTCCTTGTTGGTATGATAAGGGCCCAACAACCCAATCAAGGTAAGATTCATTGTATTTTATTTCTAAATATAATTATGTATTGTTTTGTGTGTGTGAATAGTCTGATTATGTGCTTAATCATAACACTTAACTTTAGTCCTGTTATGTTTCACTGATACATTTGATGATGTTGAGTGAGTAAGAATACTGTGTACAGTATGAGTGAAATGATTCATGATTGATTAATTGTTATTTATGTGTGTGTCATTTGCTAGATTAGATGTTCTAATGATTATTGTTATATTTCAAGAATTAGTCTCAAGTGGAGCCTCTGTCTCTCACCCTACACAAGACTATAATGGAGTGCTCCCTTCCACTTAGATTTTCCCTTCAGAATTAATTAAGTTACATCTTGTAAATACAAGTATTACTAGGACCCCTATCTCTCACCTTACATGTGCCTAAAATGGAGTGTCTTCCTTCACCTGTGATTTCCTCTAACATTGATTAATGTTTTCCTTTGAGCATATGCAAAGTGTTAGTTGTTATTAGTCTAGATGTTGCAGGAACAGAGTCAAAGTTCATATTTCTACTTCATGAGCCTATAATGAATAGACTAGTCACCTGAGAAAGTGTTTGAATCATATTTTTTATGAGCTTTGCTTTCCAGTTTTGAATTGTGTGAAGAGAGTTATTTTTAAAAGTGTGTGTTGGTTTCTAAATGGTTTTCTTATCTAAGATATACTAAACAAACATAGACACATATATGTTATTGACACATATAGTGCATCAACTCTAATGATTACAAATCTCGGTCGATAATTTATGTTTGGTAATATATTATGCATATAATTGCACCAATAGGGTGGAAGATCAACAACCACAATTAGACAGAGTCGGGCGAACACTTTCCAGATTGGGCCTCGCAATCATTGTGAACTGTCAATCTATGAACATAGATCAATGGTAGAGAATCATTTTAGAGAGCGAAGCTGAAATTAATGAATGTACTAGTGCATGACCCGCAATCAACCAACACCATTGATCTCATCAGGGTGGAAGATCAACAACCACGATTAGATAGAGTCGGGCGAAAAATTTCTAGATTGGGCCTTGCAATCACTGTGAACCGTCGATATGTGAGCAGAGATCGATGGTTGGGAATAATTGTGGAGTGTGAAGGTGAAACTAACAAACATTCTAGTTCATGGCTCGTAATCAACCAACGTCATTGATCTCATCAGGGTGGAAGATCAACGACCATAATTAGACAGAATCGAGCGAACACTTTCCAGATTGAGCCCTGCAATCACTGTGAACCGTCGATCTGTGAAAAAAGATCGATGGTTGAGAATCATTGTGAAGCACGAAGGCAAAATTTACGGGCATGCTAGTTCACGACCCGCAATCAACCAATGTTGTTGGTATCACTGGGGCAGAGAATCAACAACCATGATTTAAAGAGTTGGGAAAGTACTTTTCATATTGTGGAGATTTAACTCTTCAATAAAGAGCGAGCATATTGGGATTCCGCAATCACTGTGAAACATCAATCTTTGAATGATCGGTGGGTGAACTTGCAAGGAACCCACGAGTTAATGTCGCGTAAAACTCATATTGTGATTGGGTTCTATGGTTGAATTTAGCACATCGAAGATTTCTATCAACCTAATTTCTCGATCAAACACTTCTGTGTTGACATTATTATTATCTAGAAATCATGTGGTTAAAATTGATCAAGGGATAATATCGTTGACCCATGATCATTACAGAGATTACATATGCACACAGGTTAACGTCGATACCTGTACTCGTAATTTAAATTCAACATAGCGCTATTTTGAGTTTGGGATCCGATCGTAGATCAGAAGGCCCATACTCATTGTGGAGATCGAAAAAAGAATTAAACCACAAGCTAGTTGAGGTTCTGTAATCCCTTGCAATCATTGGATCTCGGGGAAAATGAATCTACACCATCGATTTGCAGACAAGGGGTTTAGCCAGGATCATAGTGCTTGGCAATGGGAGACGAAAGGATAGCACTTGAAAAGAATAGAGTCAAGGTCATAACTCTCGGTCGCATGGAGAGAAAACGGAGTTCCTCGCCAGTCAAGGAAGATAGAGTTTAACACTCTGCATTATACTGTGGTCATGAGGACTGGTTCTAAGGGAATAAAGGTTCTCATAGCTAGCACATTGCATGGAATTGCTTCAAGGAAGTGGATGTTTACATGAAAGGAGGACAATGAACCTTCCATTGAGGAAGGAGGACCTTCCAAAATTTTTACTTACGTTGTATGGATGTCAAAGGAAAGCATATTTGGGTGGCCATGACTGTGGGCACCTTGGTTAATAATGAAGGAAGAATGCTTGGGCACATTCAAGAGAAAAAATTAGCTTCATGTGCGCTGATTTGGAATTGTGATTAGCCTGTAGTAAGAAGCATAGTCCTGTTGTACGAGTGAACGAGGAGGAATAAGCCATATGGTGAAGAGGTTGGCTAAACTCCAACACACCATACTAGGGTGCTTGTCACCAATTGTGGCAGCTTGAAGATCAATGCGAGGGTGCATTGAGTACGAATGTGGCCATGAACATTAGCACATTGATTAAAGTCATTTAATGTTTGAATTGCACTTGGAAAATTTAGTATGTTGACAGGATGATTACATAATAATAATATTTCCTTTTTTCTTTATATACCCTGAATATATGAAAATGACTTGGACCGTTAGTATGCATCATATGGAAATATAGTGTGCATGAAAACTAACAATTTGTTTGGCTGAGGAAAGTTGACTTGCAGGAAGAAAGAGTCTTGGATATGACAATGTTGTAAGCCCATAATGAAGACCGATTTCCTGTTGAGCTAAACTGCTATGGGGAGGAAAGTACCATGCTTGTGAATCTGGTTCTGTGCAGAACAAATATGAAAATAAATGAAGAAATTGGAAAATTTGTGGGTGAAATATTTGCAATAAAATTTAGAATTGTGATGATGTCTCATGAATTCTGTATGCCTGTGATATAGGTGAGAAGAAAATATTTGTTGAGAAAGGACGAATGAAGGATATCCAGCTAAAAAGCATGAAGGAGGCCACTGTTGAGCCATGAGAACCCCGTGGTAAGCCATGAGCGCCTGGAAAATGTTGTGTTGAGGTAACACAAGCTGGAGGGATGACTTGGTAGAGAAAGTCTGAGGGACACCTCGACTGTAAATCTTGATAAAGTCTCTAGGATTATTCTTGTGCGATAAAACCTTGGCAACACAAGATGAATCACATGAGGAACTATATAACAGAGAAGGGGATGCCTGAGCTTGGGCCTGGAGGGTGAGTGATTGCAAGGAAGAGGAGACGCTGATAGTTCTTGTAAAATATTGATTGGGATCATGCACACAACATGTATGTCAAGGAAAAATAGTGAGCTTGGATAACAAGACAACCATGTGGATACAAATCCACAAACTGAACAGATAAGTATTGTGCTAGACTATGAAATTTTCCTAGAAATTTTCTGCAATAGTAAAATGTTTTTGCATGATACTATGATTAATGTGCTTGTTGTCCAAGAATTATTGAAGGCAAGTGACGAAGATTACGAGTCTGAAAAAAGGACATGACCAAGGAAGAAGGTCAAGACTTCTGAAGTGGCTGAATGAGAAAGGCATGAAAAGTGTTACTGAGAAAGAACATCAAGGACAGTGTTCCTTTTAAAGGGGGGGGATTGTAACACCCTTGTTCCCCCCAACTTGTAATTAATCATTAATTAGGATTACCATGCTATGGCATGGGAACATTGTAAATGTATCATTGTTTAATTTCCAATAATTGACTATGTGGGTGAATCCTTGAAAGTAATAGCCATGATATCCCTAGAGGAAAGAATGTGAGAACGATGAGAGAAAAATTAATAATAAAAGGACTGGTGGTTGAACCCTCAATGACCCCCATGAATAGAAGCATGGTCTAGATGTGAAAGGTCAGCCCGAAGTACCACAGGGTCTGACAGACCCAGACAGACCCAGGTTTCCTTCTAACATGAGGAAACATGATAGGAGGGATGTGTGTGTAAGGAATGCAAGAGGATATGAAAATAAGAGTGGATAATGCAAGGAACATTCGAGCAGCAGAGAATGCATCAAAGGACACGAGTTCGATGCAAAGAAAGAATCTAAAACAAACCTCTTCAAGGTCATGACAGAGAGGAAAATATCTGAGAGTATGCAGAGAATAGGACCTGAGTAGAAGACCATGAGCTTGATGCTGAGGAAGCATCTGATAAACCTTGCAGAATATGCGAAAGAGAAAGGATCGATGAGAATTGGCATAAATTCCCTGGTGATATCATGGATTGGCATGGGGGTGGCTAGAGTGCTAAGAATGAATTCCTATGAGTCTATGGTTGGGTGGAAGGATGAACCCCCATAGTTAGTTAGTTGGCTACAACCTGTAATAGATAAGTATTCTCATATCCTGTGTATTTAAGCGATAACTATGAATTAAAGTTTGATATCCTATGAATGTTGTAGGAATGTGCATGTTTTCTCAATGGTTATACTGCATCCCTCTAATTCTTCCTAAATGTATATTTAAGAAAATAAGGAATTCTCTGACTTGTACACATAAATGCCTGAGCCTCGTGGTGGATCAAGTTAAAATAAATGAACTGTGAATTTGTTGACCTTGGGGCATAGCTTCATGTGTGCATGCTGAAACTCCTAGTCATTTTGAAGGAAGGAGTCAGTTGAGCTCAAGAGAGGTAGTGCATGTATGTATAGACTTTCTATGAGGTGGGCAGAGATCGAGAACCCCCTTTAATTCTAGAGTTGATAAATGAAGTGCAAGGAGTCCATAAAGGATTTCTCTTAGTGTTAAGCTCAGGAGAATTAGCACAAAATACCTAAGTACTTAAGGAGATGAAAAATATTAGGTAGGATAGCGAGATTTAAGTCCCGAAAGGAGAGATCCCTTCATTTGGAAGATGAATGTATGAGATTAGTTTAAGAGAAGCCGAAGTTCTTCACAATCATCGGATCTAGAGAAATAATGTGGGTGTTAACCCTTAGATCCCTTCGAACTTTGCGGGTCTGACGAATCGAGCATATTCACCGTACGGGAGGAGAATTTCCCCGAAGTCATGAAGTCCCGAAGTTAATTTGAGTCGTAGATCTGAGGATGCCCAGGAACTATCTCGTCCATTGGATCTACTATACAGTCAGCCGATCATTTGTAAGTTTTAAACCTATGAAGTAAAGCAATGCATATAGATTCTTAAGCAGTACATAAATTAATCAATGGCTCATACATAGAGTACACATAGATTTATATCAGAAAACCTCAACCGAGAAAACTTTTCTTATTTTCATTATATCGAATTTCACCATTCACCATACAATATATAAAATGTTTTTAGGTATTCCATAGATACCAAAACCCTAATCCCTTAATCCAAGATTAATTTACAAATCCGCTAAAAAACCGCCCAAATTTTTTTTTCGAGGCGTTGCATGTAACCAGGGGGGGCATACCTGGCCCCCCTGGGGCCCCCCTAGGAAAGCGCCCGGTGCACACGCCATAGCTCTAGGTGAAGGGATCGTCAGACATAGTTGTCGTATCTGATGCACCCCCACACACACACATGTAAAGAATATAACACATACCCAACATTCTCCCACTTGTTGTTTTCTTTGCATCCAGGGGTCCAGGGGATTATATAGTCAACAATATAGGGCAGCAATGCCCATTGTTACTCTACACCAGGAGAAATTTTCTATGCTCACAGACTTTGTCAATGAATCTGCAACATTCTTCAAAGTGTCAACCTTTTCCAGCAACACCTTCTTTTCCTCAACAATGTCTCTCACAAAGTGATATTGAACATCAATATGCTTTGTCTTCGAATGATAAGCTAGGTGCTTTGCCAGGAATATTGCACTGTGACTGTCACAATCTAATCTCAGTGCTTGTTGTACCAACCCAATACCTGAACACAATCTTTGTAACCATACTGCTTCCTTGCTTGCATGTGTGGCTGCCATGTATTCAGCTTCTATAGTTGAGAGTGCCACTACAACCTGTCTTTTGATCATCCAAATGATTTCTCCTCCAAATAGGTTAAACACATACCCATTTGTAGATATTCTGCAATCCAAATATCCAGCCCAGTCTGCATCAACAAAGCCATGTATGTCCACCACTCTGTCCAATCCTGGCCTTCCTTGGTAGCACAATCCATAATTGGTGGTGCCAAAAAGATACCTGAAGATCCTCTTTACTGTTGTCCAATGCTCCTTCCCTGGTTTTGACATATACCTGCTCAACACTCCCACTGCATGTGCAATGTTCAGTCTAGTACAAATCATTGCATACATCAAATTTCTGACTGCACTGGCATATGGAACATGGGACATGTCCTGTTCTTCTTCCTGTGTCTTGGGACACTGATCTGCAGACAACTTTACACCTATACGAATAGGAACCTTGACCGGTTTACTTCCATGCATATTAAACCTCTGCAATATCATCTCAACATATTTTCTTTGATTCAACCAGAGTTTTCTATTTGCATGATCTCTTTTAATCTCCATTCCCATA
>JASDQU010097918.1:27785-40221 GCA_032191745.1 Picea mariana | reverse complement strand
GAAACAACATCAGCAGCAACGAGAAGAAGTTGTTACACCAGTTGTAACAACAATACCTCATCTAGCTCCTGTAATAGCATTCTGTTGCGTGAAGATAGGACATCCTATGCTGGTTTAGAAAGTAGATCCGACTAAGGATAGGACTGAGATATGCATTGTAATTATTGTATCGAAGAGATTTCCTCTTTAAATAAGAGGAAATCATCATTCGAGGAATCAAGTTTTTATGTATTGAACGCTTCAGAGAGAGGGACGTACTTCATTTATCTCAAACTGTAATGTGATATTTTGACAGATGAATAGAAAATTGTTTTGAGCATCCATCTCTAAGCTTTTCCGTTTGAGGGGAATCTTGTGAGAAGGGAGGGCCCACCTTCATCACAAGATGCACCCGTTATTTTTAGAAGTGTGTTTGTTCAATTTCTGTTTAATTAACTTTTGTCTGCTGAAACACTATCTTTAATGAATTCCGCTTTGTTGAAACACTACTGAACTCTATCTTAGTTTATTGATTCTTTTTATTAGCAATCTTGTGTGATGATGTTATGGTGCTAGCCAAAGATTGGGTAAAGGGTTCCTGCTCAGAAAGGAAGGGATCAGAATGTCCAGTGCTCTGTAGATTTCGATTCCTTTTGAAAGTGTGCTAGCCAGAGATTGGGTTAAGGGTTCCTGCTCAGAAAGGAAGGAATCAAGAACATCCTACCCTCTGTAGACTTCATTTATTTCTACAAATGTGTTAGCCAGAAACTGGGTTAAGGGTTCCTGCTCAGAAAGGAAGGAATTGGAACATCCTGTTCTCTGTAGATTTCCATTACTTCTGCAAGTGTGTTAGCCAGAAACTGGGTTAAAGGGTTCCTGCTCAGAAAGGAAGGAATTGGAACATCCTGTTCTTTGTAGATTGCCATTACTTCTGCAAGTGTGCTAGCCAGAAGATGGGTTAAGGGTTCCTGCTTAGAAAGGAAGGAATTGGACTATCCTGTTCTCTGTAGATCTCAATCATTTTTCACAAGTGTGCTGATCAGAAATAGGGCTAAAAGTTCCTGCTTAGAAAGGAAGGAATTGGATGGCCTTTTTCTCTGCTAGATAGAGTTAACTGTCTTCTGCATTACTGCTTTCATGAAAGGGTGTTAGTACTGAAGTCTCTATTTGAGAGTAAGGGTCCTGTTCTCTGGTTGCAGAGTAGGTGTTCTTTTCTGTTGCAAGTGTTATTTGTAATGTAATCCAGGATTCTTAGATTAATCTTTAAAAATCTGCAATAGGGAAGTTGCTTTCCTGTGATTTAATTCAGAACTTCAGTATATTCAAGCAAGTGTGATTAGTATAGTTTCTTTTACTACAACTGTAAGTTTCTTTTGGAATTGAACATATATAGTGCGTGGTTATCTTTGAAACAAAAGACTTCCCTGGGTTGATAATTTGTGTTTCACTTGGTTGTTTGAATCAATCAAGCAATTATAGTGACCAACACTGACATCCCATAACCCATTACAAAAACCCTAGAAAACCCCTTACTGTGTCCACATAGCCCGCAAAATAAGGTAGATCTACGATCTCAACTCCACTTGGGTGATACTTCTTCAAAAAAAAATTTGAAGTCCAAAAGTGGTCCAAATATGACCAAGGTTTCCTCAAAACTTGGTCGAGGGCCAACAGGCCCCCAACACTTACTTGTGACTCATCCTGAATCACTTAGGTCTGGTCAATGCTGCTTCAAAGGCCTCGAGCTTAAATCAAGATGCCTTGACTTGCTGCTTGTCCCGAGCCTCCTGGATCGTCTGCTATGTAACATGCTCTTCCAAGCGTTGTTCTATTGATGTAACCACTTGGTCCAATTGTGAACCCTGTCCATCAATCTCTTCAAACACCTTGCAGGATTCATCCTGCATAGGTTGTAGCTTCTGCATGACTTCCATTACCTTTCCCTGGAGGGAAATGATCTGTTGTTGTATTGCGCACTGCTCCTGGGATATTTTCATTCTTTCAACTACGGTGAGAAGCTTCATCTACACCTACATGGAAAGTGCCTACTGCTGCACCTCCTATAACTGCGCTTCTAGATTTCTTAGCTCTGGATCCTCAGGGAGGTGTTCATATGTCTATGTACTTCTATCACTCAATTGTTTGCATTTTGAGGCGAGGGTTCTTATTCTTATTAGTGTTTTCTTAGAGGTCTCCTTCCTCTGGTCATGGACCTCCTGTGGGGTGCTCGGTAGTACTTGGACCTCCAATTCTGTTATCCTCGCTTGAAGCTGTTAGATGGTCTTAGGGAGCTTCACTACTTGAGCCTTGACCGAATACAATTCCTCCTATGCCAAGCCTAGCACAGAGTGACATGCTTTACTCACAACCTCTTTGACTATGTCCCTCTCTACGAGCAACTTCTCCTTTTCTCTCTGTAGCTGGGCTTTTTCCTCCTGGAGCATCGCATCAAACTCTTCTCTCTCACTTTCATAGGCAGCTACATTGTACCATGATACTTGTAATTTTTATTAGGATTCATATTTCTCTTGTTTCAAGGATTATATAGCCTTCTCCTTCTATTCCTGGAATTTCTAAAGTCGAGCTTTTTCACATCTATAAGTCTTCTCGATTGGGCTGGTTCATCCCCCAATTCTGCAATATGTGACGCAATAGGTACTATGTGGACTAAACAAACATCTTGATGTACTTATTTCAATTCCTTTTCGATCCTTCCATATAGCTCCTCCTTCTTCTCTCCATATCTCTATGAGATATCCTCATAAGCATCCTCCATAACTCCATGGACCAAACTGATATCATCCTCCGTGGGTGTGGCCTCTAACAGGGGCTTATTAGCACACGTCTTCTTCCTTGCTAAAGGTTTATTTGGAGAAATTTTCCTCTTCTATGGTGTTACTGTTCCAGTGGGGGCATCTGTAGGTGGTGTAGCTTCACCTCCTCCTTGTTATTCTTCTCTTTCATCTCCTCCTCCCTATTCTTGTGCTTCGTCTCCTCCTCCTCCTGGTGAGTTAGATCCATTATCTTCAGAAGCGTTGTCCCCCTCATCACTTTCTATATCCTAGACTTCCTCCTGCTTTTTATTTTTTTTCATCCCTCTGGACTATCCAACATGCTTGACCCGAGTGACTATGGGGCTTCCTATGGTGTCAGTGTTGGAGAGTTTTGTATCAGCGATAGGTACAAGGAATTCCTTTGGCTACTCCTTTGTAATTTTCTCCTCGTCTTCATCTATTAGCTTGTAGAATGACTGTAACTCTTCCTGGTTCTCGTCTCGACGTGTAGTGTTGTATATGAAATGAGGATCTATGTGGAGATTTTCTATTGGTCAGTATTGGTGTAGGGTGCGCGGTGTCATGCGTGGAAATGATTCAATAGCAACCTTCAATTGCTGATAGTATGCATGAAACACGACATTGGACTGCCACTGCTTCGTCATGTCATTGGTGTACCATAGGGTTGAAAACCTAGTGACCAATGACTCTGAGGGTTCTCTATCTAAGAAGGTGGCTCCTTCAGGCATTTTCCAATCGACAAATGTGATCAAAATTTTCAACCAACTGTAGTGGAATTCATATCCCAAATCCTAGGCTTTGCGACAATTTTTCTCCAGCTCATTGACGAGGTAACTCACCTAGTTCATCTGCATGCCCTCCACACATTTTCCTGCAAGGTCCACCACGAACCCAATGACTTGTGTGGGGAAGTTCTTCCTTACGATCTTGCCATATATGAGTTGGTAAGCGTGACGCACTGCACCATCCTGTATAGAGGCTACCTTGTAACCTTGCTTTCCTTTTTCGAATTCTCCGTAAGCTTCCTTGATGTGCTATGCCAGGGAGCAGTCCGAGGCCTTCCCTAGATAAAATAGCTAAGGGTCAAGTCCCTTCAGTTGAACAACATGTATCCTCCATGATAGCACGACAAGAGGATTTTAATGCAAGAATTAACCTCCTGGTGGTGACCAAAATGGGGAATCTTCATCACATTCAACACGGTGGACTATGTCAGTCCCTTAATCCATGGCTGGGAGATGAGGTGTGGCTTCTTCCCAGTTGACTTCGTCAAGTAGTGGTGGGGTTCTAGCATAGCATAGTTCTTCTTGTCTCCTAAATTGAAGTCACTGTTCTTTAGTAGCAGGATCTATCCTAACTGACTCTCGAATACGCGTATTTCTTTCAGAATGTATGCAGTGAATACGGTGTACTCAAAATCTCGTGGGATGTTGTCATGGTTAACAACACCAGCCAAAGGTGGGATATACTCGGGTAGGATCGATAGGATCTACTTCACATTAGCAAGATCACCATGGTGCTTACTTTGTTGCTCTGTCATGGGGTTGACATGGCCAGAACAACGTCTAGTTGAAGGGGAATCCTGTAGTCCCCTAGTTGACGATGCCTAGACACCTTCAATTAATGGTCTTTCGGCCATTAGCTTCTTTAGGAATTCTGCGACAGACTTTTCTAATTCACTAGGTTCACCCGATATTCTAACTTTTAAATAGACAGGTCGGGGTAAACGAACGGACATGCAGGTTAGCCAAATGGACGACGAGGTCTAATTTCAGATAACACAGCTTGACACTTGGACAATTCTTTGTTTAGATGAATCAATCACAGGTAGAAAAAAGTGGTCCTGGTGTAGCGACCGACAAGTTAAATAAGTGGGGCCTCATAATGGATTCTTCCAACGGTTAGGAATGCTTACATAAATGTGAATATGTTCGTTATCGCATGGTCTGAATGTCCAAAAGCGGTCCATTAGCCCATAAATGTGTTTTCAAACCGTTCCGGAGCGTTGTTCTAATGGTCGGGGCACCTCCAATGGTCATATAGCTTTTCTAGGGTGAAGTCCCATTCTATGTGGTCCTGCTATTCCAGCAAGGTTCAAATCCTGCGAACCTACCTCCTGCGAGGTTCTAGTCTGCGAAGTCTTCCATATGTTCTCTGTAGCTTCTTGTAGCTTTTCCAACTTAGCTTTCTTTTTATTGAGATTCCTTGCATTCTTTTCTGTGATATGAGTATCTCTAACTGTTTTTGGAATCCTCTTTACATTCTTATTCTTATCTTCCTCTAGCGTAGTGACTTCGCACTGCTGAGGTGCTCTCAAAGGCTCTGAAGTTAATATCCATTTTCTTTACACTTCCTGAGTGGACATACTTTTTTCTTGAATAGGTAGGTCCTTCAAACATTCTTTCATTCTTTCAAACTTGACAACTAATTCTCTTGCCTTCTGTTCCTCTTGCATTGTTATTTTGTTCTGTTGCTTCGACTTATCCTCTCGTTCTTCTATTAGGTGGTCTATTTTTATGGCTATGAAATACCTTAGTTCTTTCTTTTTCTTTCAAGTAGCTTCTTCCTCTGCTTTCCTTTTGATCTGATCATTCTCAATCCAAGGCTTACCTAGAAAAAGTGGGAAAGAGGCATTGTTCTCAACATACTTAATGAATTCAAATTCCTCTTTAGTTGATGTTCCATGAATAATAATAGGTACATTAGAAACTCTTCCACCTTAAACAAGCCTATCCTTCCTAATGAAGGTACCACAATGGGATTTCCCAAAATTTCCCAAGTGTCTTCTATCATAATATTCATTCGTGTTTCCTCATCCAAGACACAACCTATGTCGAAGTCTTCTATTCTTGCACTTATGTGTTGTTTTACTTTCAGGATCTCTGGTAAACTGACATCTTTGTGGACATCCATCGTTTCTTTCAACTCTAATAACATAGTCTAATATTTCTCTGATTCTTTCTCTTTATGATTTTCTAACATTCCCTTAGTCTATTCACTTCCTTCATAGTTTTCTTGTCTCATTTTCATTCATTCAACTTTAGCAATCATCCTTGGAAAATCCTCAACCTCATTACCAACAATCTTACAACAAAGACAAATAGGACTTGCGCCAGGGAATTCCTTAGCAACATGTCTCGGTCTTCTGCAATTATAGCACAATGTCAATCCTCTTTTTCTTTTAAACATTCCCCATCCTTTTCTGTACTATGCAATAGGATCATAGTGTTGGACTTGCACTCTGCAAAAAACAATTCTAGGTTCCTGCATCCACTTATTAGTCCAAAATTATTTCTATGCATAGGAATAACATATCTTTCTTCATTTCTATTAACTTTACTCTGATCAACACTTTCTTTCAACTGAGCCCTAGCATTCATACTAGGACAAAATCTATTAAACATACTTAAGTTCATGCTTTCAAATAAAAAAAATTCACTTATCTTTCTCTTGTCAAAGCACAAAGATTTACCTCTTTTAAGATCTTGCCTCTTTTCTTTAGATCTGATTTCTTTCTTAGCATAGAGCTTCACAAGTTAAGTAGAGTATTGCGCACTTCAACAACAGATCTATGCACATAGCTTCTCTTTTCGTTACTTCAGTTCCTAGTAATCACAGTTTCAGGTCTCGACAACAGAACCATTTGTTGGCATAGGGACAAACCTAGGGTTCAACGCTTAACAGTGTACCAACAAAACCCTGACTACTGGCCCTTTCGACAACACCTGCGAATCAGGCGAAGTCTCACTCGAGGTAGAAGCAAGGGGGGGTTACAGTACGCAGGTGTCTGTAACCAAGCTGGGAGATAGATATGTGATAATAACACTTCGCAGGGTATTATGTTAGCTCTTAGAATATGACATGCATTAGCTTCCTAACCTTATGAACATTGTAGAAATACTCAAATATAGATCATTGCAGTAACAATAAATGATTATATATCCTGATCACTTAGCACTGAGTTAGATCTAACATTCATTTATACTCAACACAAGTAAAGAACTAAGCAACAACATATCTATCTATCATACATAATAATCAAAGCACCGAGAAGATTCATAACATAAACAACACAACATAAAGCAAACCAAAGACACAAGATATATGTGGTTCACCCCAGTGTGGGGCTACATCCACCAACTGCTTCGCCTTATTTATTATTCGTAAATCTCTTAGATTTAGTTACTCCTATGCACTAAGCCACAGAGTCGAGCTTCACATAGGATAGGATATCTGCACACTGAGCACCAGATCACCCTTCCAAACTAGGTCAAGGCATAGAGACAATTCTCTATCAAGCACAAATCCTTAACAAACAAACATTCTCTTGCACAAAGCTACTCAAGTTACTTTCACTTAGCTCCAAAAGCTTCTCCAAAATCTTCTCACTAATCTTCTACAATACATTCTTATTTATTTATACTTTTACAATGCCTAACAATAAGGCCTAATCATGGGTAAACCGCATGGGCCGATATCCCATAACCCATTACAAACACCCTAGAAAACCCCTTACTGGGTCCACATAGCCCGCAAAAAATGTGAGATCCATGATCTTAGCTCCGTCTGGGAACTCCTTTGAAAAATGTGTCAAAGTCCAAAATTGGTCCAAATTTGACCAAGGATTCCTCAAAAATTTGTCGAGGGCCAACAAGGTAGTTGTATGCTTCAGATACCCAAGTAGAGTATTATTTAGAAAGAAAACCATGATCGAATCATAATACTCAAGAACCTGACAGAGGAGATGAATGCGAGTCACTAATCGGAGGGAAGGTCGATCACATTCATCAAATCGACTTCACTATCCACTGGAGTTAATGGATCAAACACCAGTCATTCGATTATATCAACGGTTGAGGATCATTGCAAAGGGAGAAGGTGAAATTAACAGACTTTCTAGTTCACGGCCCGCAATCAACCAACACTGTTGATCTCGTCGGGGTGTGTTGAGCCTCATTTTTGTCACCTCCAATTGTCTTATCTTTGTTGGAGTTACTTCACACACACCTAGGATTTATTTTTCCTAAGGTTTTTCCTTGTTTATTAGTGATTATTCAGTATCCTATATTTTAGGAAGAATATTCCTCTAGGGAGAATATTCTCTTCATTTTTCACTTTAGTTTGATCAATTGAGTGGAGTATAGATGCTACATTGAGATTATCACCATGCAAGATTGGGATCATCACCAACTAATGCACATTATCCTTGGGATCATCACCAGACTATCATATTACTCATGATTCCCTAATATCCTCCTCACTTTACTTTGTTTCAGTCAGTTAACTGAAGACTGATACACTAGTTAACTTAGACTAGGTGACAGTTCACTCCTGTAACTTCCTGAGAGACTAGACTAGGTGGCAGTTTACTCTCGTAACTGCTGGTGTGTGTCCAAACCACTCTAGACCACCACTATGGATCATTAGTTACTCATGTATCCTATATCTATTGTAAATTATTCACTCTTTGAGTGTGGAAAATGGTTAATGAGTATTCTTTCATTCTTTCTCTCCTTCTTATTTCTCAAATTGTCTCTGCAAATGTGTGTATTATTGTTTAGCTAGATCTATTTTGTGCAGGTTCAACACATTTACATGGTATCAAAGACGACAGACTTCTAAGCAAAAGCTACACCAAAATTTTTTGTAGGTACAAAAGATTGAAGAATGCAGAAAAGATGGATTATTCGCCAACAATACTTCTCACGCCTCATAACTATTTGGAGTGGAAGCCAAAAATTCTTCTTTTGCTCAGATGTAGTGGATTGTACCAAATAACTATGTCAATGGAAGTAGATCCTGATTTCGTCGATGAGAAAATCGATTTTCTCAATAGACAAGATATGGCCATAGGATTTATCTGCTTGTCTATTTCTCCATAAATTCTCCATCAAGTATATGATGACTCACAAGAATCAAATACAAATGAATTATGGACCAAATTGGAGGTTCTATTCGAGAATAAAGAATATTTTGAAGATTTCATGCAAGAGGTTGAACAGATAGAGCCAGAGGAGAAGCCATCAGAAGATCAAGCCTCTTATTATGAAGAGTCTTCTACAAAAGTACTTGCACAAATTTGTATTCCATTAATTGAATATTATGTCTACTCCATTTCATATTTGTTTTCTAAAATTCATGTGGAATATATATGGCATGCATCTCAGGAGTCACATGCAGATATTTTTCTATGCGCAATGCATGCATCTCAGCAGACAAAAAGAGAGCCACACACATCAGACTCAATTATGATATTTTATAAGCACAATATGTATAAAAAAATTGTATCTTTGAATTACTCTCGGTAAAATATCCAATTTAAAAAAAAAAAAAAAAATGTTTGAAACGGAGTTTGGGAAGTGAAGTTATGATCATTTTAAAGTCAACAAAATTTCAGTATTTTTCCAAAAACGGCTGAACGGTTTTCAAAGTTTCATCCAAAATTTATTTGTATATTCTTCATTATAAGAAGAGAAAGTGGATATGTGTGGAAATATCAATGGTGCATCTACTTCATCAGATCCGTGCAGACATCTACATATTCAACAAAATCTTCAACGAGCACAAACTTGCACAGTTGCGAGGTCTTCTTGGAGTGAAGGATAGGGTTGCTTAGCAATGTTTTTTGTTCCTTCTCAATTTTTTATGCATTGTAATTTGACGGGGGGATTTTCCCATGAGGTTTTCTCTATTTCCTCACTTTATTTCAATGTATCTTTTGTATTTGGGTACCTAACATGGCCTTGTTGCCGGGACCCATTCTTTATTTTCACTATAGTGATGTTCAGGGGGGGGGTGTTGGAGTTACTTCACACACACCTAGGATTTATTTTACCTAATGTTTTTCCTTGTTTATTAGTGATTATTCAGTCTCCTATATTTTAGGAAGAATATTCCTTTAGGGAGAATATTCTCTTCATTTTTCACTTTAGTTTGATCAGTTGAGTGGAGTCTAGATGCTACATTGGGATTATCACCATGCAACATTGAGATCATCACCAGCTAATGCACATTGTCCTTGGGATCATTGCCAGACTATCACATTACTTATGATTCCCTAATATCCTCCTCACTTCACTATGTTTCAGTTAGTTAACTGAAGATTGATACACTAGTTAACTCAGACTAGGTGTCAGTTCACTCCCGTAACTGCCTGAGAGACTAGATTAGGTGGAAGTTTACTCTTGTAATTGTTCGTGTGTGTCTAGATCACTCTAGACCACCACTATGAATCATTAGTTACTCATGTATCATATATCTATTGTAAATTATTCACTCTTTGAGTGTGGAAAATGGTTAATGAGAATTCTTTCATTATTTCTCTCCTTCTTCTTCTTTCTCAAATTCTCTCTGCAAATGTGTGTATTATTGTTTAGCTAGATCTATTCTGTGTAGGTTCAACACATTTACAATCTTGTCCCATATCGTGACCAATTTTGCCTCATACATATGCACTATGTTTCTATTTCCTCAACAAACATGTCATTTAATAATTATTGTGTATATATGAGGTAAATCACGTTGAAAGTATAATTTGTTTGATTTCTTAATTAAATTGAGATTAAATGATTGTTGTTTATGCTTCTAATTACTTTGATTAATTTAAGCATCTTTCATGACAAGGCTTTATCTCATCCAGTACTCATCCTCGGGGCTCATCTGGTACTCTACCTATTCTGGTACTACAATATTGAAAATGTGTTGATCCGATACTCCTTCTATTACGGTACTCCACCTATTCCGGTACTACAAAATTGCAATTGTGCTTGCCCACTACCTATTTATGTGCTCATCCGGTACCAAATATAGTTCAAAATTTGAAATGATTCTAGACAAAAATCCGGGACATGGGTTTTGTCTAGAGAGATGTTTACATGTGGAAACGTGTGTCAAAATTCACCCATATCACACGTGTGTACCTCCATCTTAGGGGGAATGTGTGTGTGAATAGAGTGATTTTGTACTTAATCATAACACTTAACTTCAGTTCTATTATGTTTCAGTGATACATTTGATGACGTTGAGTGAATAAGATTATTGTGTACAGTATGAGTGAAATGATTCTTGATTAATTAACTGTTATTTCTGTATGTGTCATTTACTAGATTAGATATTCTAATGATTGTTGTTATCTTGCAAGAATTAGTCTCAATTGGAGCCTCTATCTCCCTCCCTACACGAGCCTGTAATGGAGTGCTCTGTTCCACTTAGATTTTCCTTTCAGAATTAATTAAGTTACATCTTGTGACTACATGTATAACTAAGACCTCTATCTCTGACCTTACATGTGCCTAAAATGGAGTGTCTTCCTTCACTTGTGATTTCCTCTAGCATTGATTGATGTTTTCATTTGAGCATACGCAGAGTGTTAGTTGTTATTAGTCTAGATGTTGTAGGAACATATTAAAAGTTCATATTTCTACTTCAAGAGCCTATAATGAACAGACTAGTCACCTAAGCAAGAGTTTGAATCATATTTTTTATGAGCTTTGCTTTCCAACTTTTGAATTGTGTGAAGAGTGCTATTTTAAAAGTGTGTGTTGGATTCTAAATGGTTTTCTTATCTAAGGTATACTAAAAAGACATAGGAACTTATCTGTTATTGGCACATATAGTGCATGAACTCTATTGATTACGAATCTCGGTCGATAATTTATGTTTGGTAATATATTCTGCATATAATTGCACCAACATTTTGGCATCGTTGTCGGGGAGTTGTAAATGGTAATAGGTAGTATTTGAATTATTTTTCTTTAATGTTTTTGGAGACCTAAGGGTGGAGAGAATACGGTAAGACGTGAGGGAAGAGGCCACACATCCACTTTAGTGGGGTTTCTCCAAAGTTAGGTTGTCCCTTCCCATTTATGCAGAAGTGTTTTTCTTTTAATAAAAGTGTGTTTCTCCTTATTTTATGCAAAGGTGTGTTTATATTTATGAAAATTTAGTTTTATTTATGATGAGCTAACTTGTGCAAACCGATAACTTGGTGACAGAAGGGTCCCAGTAACATAAAGAGTTCAAGTTTGGTGTGTTTTATTTCTGCAAATAGATTTAATTTCTTAGTTATAAAATTCAAATCTTTGATGATAAATCATTTTTGCGATGTTGTAAGAACCCTCGAGTACTAATTTGTGTTGCGAGATGGGAATCATAAACCATATAGGGTAATTCACAGATGATCAAGAGCTTAAATAATGTTCCTCCAAGAACTTTCTCACATTTTAGTAGCAACTGGGATATCCCCCTCTCGGGAAGAGCATATCCACAAGAAGATTTAGAAGTCCCTTCGGATTCCTCTTGTCAATTTGTTGAGGAGAATAAAGAATCATGGATAGAATTTAATGGAGAGAAACCATTGGAGCCTAAAATCGAGGAGTTCTTAGCATGCCTTTCAGCAGATCCTGTATGTACTCCAAAGACCAATCATCTTGAAGAAGATACTCTGCATAGCATGGAAAAGGAGGACATGTTATGTGACCTAAACAAGGAAGGGAAATGAGAATATCTCGATCCTATTGAAAGATGGTTCCAATTAGTTTTCTGGTCACACTACTCTTTTACTTTTCATTTTTATTTGATATCATGTTTATTTTTATTTTTATTTGAGTATGAATTTGGTCCTTCATACTCCCGTATGCATTAAAATTGATCTTTTAAACCCG
>JASDQU010097917.1:0-18582 GCA_032191745.1 Picea mariana | reverse complement strand
TCTCTCTCTCCTGATGATGTTGTATTGGGTTACGTCAGTAGAATACCCTTCATGTTAAGGGGGACTATTGAAATATTGTAACTTCGAAGAATATTCTAATTATATTTGAGTTATTATCTTATAGATCAAATGCCCTTTGTGGATTGATCATGTCGAGTCTTGTATAAGACCAAATCCCCTCTTGTGGATTGGTCAAACCATATTTATATGGTGGTATTTGTAAAGTCAGCCCCTAGGGTTTATAAAGTGGTTTTAACCACTCTTGGAAGAAGTCGACCCTACTAAGTGAAGAGACATAACCCTAGCACCTCCTCAACTAGTATTTATAAGTGAGGATGGCGCCTCACTTGTTCACTCACTCACTCACACTTCTAGTGCGCATCATTTGAAGGTAGTTGCAGTTGCAAGAAGAAGGAGAGAGAGGCGCATGCTCAATCCTAGTCTTTTCTTGGTGGTTTTGTCTTAAGTCTTGGCATTGTATTGGCAATCTATTATTGAGAAAGTTTTTGCTGGGTTTTCTCTCCCATGAGGGTTTCCCGGGATTAAATGTTGTGTACCTTGTGATTGTATTTCTTTCAGTGATCCTACTTATGCTGTAATGCTCTAGTAAATTGAAAAGAACTTAATAACAGCTCTAAATTTAACAAACCGTACGTGTAGCCAATTGATAGAAGGTTCAGCTGAGGGCGTTGAAGATCGCGGGTGGCAAAGATAAGTTGTAGAGTCGGGAGTAGAGACAGTGCGTGTGAGTTGGGAGCTTAGGTTGTGAGTGAGCGTGTAGGTGACAAGAAGAGAGTTGTCGAGTTGAGAGATCGAGGGTTGGCAGATCACGACAGTGGCAGACGTGCTGGGAAGAACGGTGGGCACGAGAGGTGGTGGTTGTAGAAGGCCGACAGAGGGGCAGACGGTGTTGGGAGCAGTCGTTGGTGTTTGTTGGGCGTCGACTGACAGACACATCTATCACAGCTAGCAACCGCCAACCGTCGGCAATGAGAAGTGGGTGCGTAGGAGTTTTGACGGTGAACGTGAAGGTGGCGGCAGAAGGAAATCGTTGCAGGCTACGATGCCACTACAACAAAGGGCCGAAGGGAAGAGTGGGGTTGTAGATCGCTAGCTGAGGCAAGCCACCATAGCAGTCGCCACAACTGCCAGTTAAAGAATCTGCCAACAGCGAGGCGTACGCCAACACAACCCACCATAACAGCCACCAGGACACCAGGCAGACCCAACAGAGGTCTGGGTAGCCCCCATGCAACGAGTGATATCTCGAGCAGCGGGAAGGTGCCCCAGACAGTGGGCAGAAGCCTCGGGCAGGTGCCCCTAGTGGACAGGCAGCCTGGGCAGTAGGCTGAGATAGTTGGGCAGCACCCAAAAAGGCTCCAAGCGGCCCAAAAAAGGACCCATGCAGCCTCGGGCAAGGGTCCGGACAACAGGCAGTGAGCAGCAGGTCCAAGTAGGCCAAATTTGAGTTCTCAGCAGGTTGTTGAGATGGCAGCATCGAGATTGCAGTTCGAAGACAAGTTGGACGAGGTGTGGAACCACAGTGCTTGGATGATGGAGAACGACATTTGGGAGTTTGCCAACTCAATCGTGGCCCCACCAGCAGATACAAAAGATCTGGCCACCCATAAAGTAGAGGACATGAAAGCCAGAAGGATAATCTTAGACATAGTGAAGGATCACTTGATCCCTCATTTATCGTGAAAGAACTCAATCAGGGACATGTGGGAGGCTCTGAAGAGCTTGTTTTAGAGTAAGAATGAGAATCGCAAGATGGTGCTGAGAGAGAAGCTCAGGAACATGAAGATGACAAGATCAGATACGGTGACGACTTATCTCACCCGAATCCAACAGGTTCGAGATGAACTGGTAGCAATCGAGGAAGCAATGGATGACTCAGAGTTGGTGAGGATGACACTCAAAGGCTTCACGAAGGCATGGACATCGTTCATCAAAGGAGTCTCGGCACGTGAGAAGCTCCCTGATTGGTCAAGGTTGTGGGATGACTTTGTTCAAGAGGAACTTCGGGATGAAGAGTTGAATGGAGGCAGGCACAAGGTTGATGATGAGAATGTAGCTCTTGCTAGCCAGGTAAAGAAGGGCAAGAAGATTGCCAGTGGAGACAGCAAGAAGAAGAAGGACATGAGCAAAGTCAAGTGCTTTGCATGTCACAAGTTTGGGCACTATGCAGGGCAATGTCCGAACAAGAAGAAGGGGGGAAACGAGACGCAATCAGAGGTAGTTACATCGACAAAGGCTCAAATGGATGAGTTTTCCAAGAAGTTTTAGCAGTCAGAGCTCTTACTTGTTTCCCGGACTACCTTGGGCACCTTATCAGCTGATGCGTGGTTAATAGATAGTGGAGCCTCATGTCATATGACAGGAGCACGAGAGGTGTTCGAGAGCTTCACAAAGTCTGACTTGGATCTGTATCTGGAACTTGGTATGGGGACCAAGCATGCAGTGCAGAGATCTGGAACAGTGCCATTCTGGACGGAGTCAGGAGGCATATTGAGAGTGACAAATGTGTTATGGGTGCCATAACTTGAGAGGAGTGTGCTCTCAATCTCAGTGATTGAGAAGAAGGGCTATGAGGTCTTATTCCGAGATGGACGGGCATTGATCATGCACAGAGGATCTAGCTCAGACAAAGCAGTTGTCTTTGGAGTTAAAGAGAGCAACCTGTATAGGCTAAAGGGCCAACCTATGCAAGCTACAACAAGCAACAGCAGAGTGACAATGAACGAGGAGCAGGTAGCTCTGAAGGTTGAGCAGCTCAGAGGGAGTCAGCCTTCAGGTTCTAGTGGTAAGGAGCAACCTTCCAAGACTGTCTTGAAGAAATCATGGTACGAGATGACCATGCAGGATGCTTAGTAGCAGGAGTCTTAGGAGCAGGAGGCTTCTAGGAGCATGATCAAAGGAAAGTTTTCATAGACAGGTCCGAGCGAGATGGCTGGGATAGCTTTCATGTCAGAGGGAGCAGCCAGAGATGGCAAGGTAGTAGATCTGATAGCGAAGATAGAGCCACCTCCAAGTGGCAAAAGTACCTTCCTTGCTAAGAGGGAGTGTTGATGTTTTAGCATCGAAAACGTACTCCCACATAGGCTCGATGTCTAGCATGTGGAAGTCGCCTTTGTAACCTCTCAGGAAACTTCAGGAGATTCACTTTATTAGTGATTAATAAAGTGAATGACCTTTTAGATTAATGTGAGATTAATTAAGTTAAATGCCTAAGTTTAATTGGCATTAGTAACTTAATTGAGTTGATTAAGTCCTAACTGTCAGATCTAAAGTGAATGTGAGATTAGATTTGAGTCGTTGATCACTTTAGGAGATCTAGGGTTTTGGATTTAGGGTTAACTCAATGTAATAAAAGGAAGCCTAGGTGAGAGGATGAGACACATGTGTGAGGAGGTGAGAGAGTCACATACACAATGTGAGAGACTCACAGAGAATGTGAGGGTGTGAGAGACACACCAAGTAGAGAGTGAGGAGATCTCATTGAGTGGGTGAAGAGAGTTCATCCAAGTGTGAGTGGACAAGGCTGAGGAAAGGTGAAAAGGGGCAGCGAGGGAGATAGGAGCTAGGTGGGCTAGGCTATCGCTGCATTATAATCCTGTGAAGGGCCATTATCCTAGGAAGGGAGCCCAAGATTAATAAAAGAAGAATTGATTTACCTACAAGGGTTTTTCCAAGGGTGTTTATCCAAATATCTTGTGCAATGTGTGATTGGTTTATGTTTTTATGCTTTCACTAATGTTTCGTTGATAACCTAGTTGTGCAGTTGTTTAATAAAGTAATTTTATCAGGAATAACTGTCGAGTGCTAGGTTCAGGTAAAATCAACACAGAATACACAAAGGTGAAACACTATGGAAATGTAACTTGGTGCAACCATTGACATTTGAAAAGAAGAAATCTTCTCCTTGTTGAAGAGACATGCTTACCATGGGTTGGTGAAGAGTAGGTGTTGAAGTTATAACCTATTAATTTGTGTGGAAGGAGAACCATAAACAAGGGGTGTAATATCCCAACTAGATATCTCTTTATATTTTGGCAATTTTTCTAAGTTTAAAGATGGTTTGTCCCTGATGTGTTTCTTCAAATAGTTGGAACCCAAACTGTTGTAAATGCAATCTTAATGTTTCTTGTACTGAGACAACTTTTAACAATTCAGAGACAATATCCAATAACAACCAATATGGAAATATATCACTGCAAATATAAAATCAAGAGGATGTGCTGCTTGTTTCATTAATGTCGTGAAGGTAACACAGAATTTTACAGTGCTGATATAAAGGCACTTTCAGCAATTATTTTATACAGCAGCAAGCAATTATAAGAGAGTGCAATGAAGGATATAACCTGGAGGTAGAATGTGTCCCAGCTGTGTAGAATGAACCCGCATAATAGAGATGTGAACCTCCAAGAATTACATTAAGATATATATATGTTTATGCAGCAGCCAATATATAGAGCGAATACCAAACTTGTATGTTGAATATGAGTGATGGCACTGGCCCCCAAACAGAATATCGATTCCCCCACGAATAATGACAAGCTTCCACGCTTAGAGATGAGAGGAAATGCGCCCAGTTCTGGAATAAATATCAGACTTCACTCAGCAGTAATATTCTCTGTGTAAATTCATAGATGCGCCCAGATTTGAGTTAAGGCACCACCCAATGGATGTTGGGGGTCTGCACTGAAACACACAAGCTCCCTCTCCCCAAATCGCTCCACCAATGAAGTATGTTGCACCCAGGCAAAGGAGAATACACCCAGAAATGGTGTGGCTCGACCACAGCAGCAAACTCGTCCAAATTCCAAAAGATATCAGCAACCACAAGAGGGGCGCACTTACCACAATACAAATCGGTCCTCCCACATGAAAATTCGCCCAGATATGGCTGAATGTGCCCAGGATGAGGATATTCAGTCCCTACTCAGAGATATCAGTCTCCTAAAAGCAAATCGACCCCTATATTTCCCAACTCAGCTGCCACACAAGGAAATTCGGCCTCCCTCTCAGAAATCGATTGCAAGGAGATGAGAATAAGTAGCACTAAGCCCAATGACGAAATCTTAGATTATCCCGTCCTCAAGTCTGACTAGGGTGTATCGTTGCAACACCGAAACAGACGAAAGCAAGAGTTTTCAATAAAACCCTAGAAAACTCTCCAAGAGCTCTCCAAATTTATTTTCTCAATGAGAAAAAGCAAGAATGAGGTGTGCCTCCTCTTTTCGCCTCTTTATTTCTTCATTAACTTAACTCTCGCTCACTTTACTTTTTATTTTCTTTTAAAGTCACTTTATGCTTGCACACTTTATAATTTTTAAGTGACTTTATTTTGCCTAAGACCCATGTCTCCCTTTTTCCCCTTTTCACTTTATAAAATCATTTCCTAGGCAAAAGTTGAGTTCCCTGGGTAACTTTTTCGACTTAGCCTACGAGAACCAATTTAGGCTAGCGGAACCATTCCTTAGGCTTCCTAAGTCAATGGGGACATTACAGTCCTCCCCGCCTAAGATTGTTTGTCCTCAAGCAACTGTAATCCAGGATGTTGCAATATTTGTTCTCCTTCCCAAGTAGCGCCCTTGATAGGTAGATTTTTCCATTTGATCAGGTACTCTTTAATGCTCATGTTCCTTAATTTCCGCTCTCTGGTCTCCAACACCTCCTTCGGAATTAGAATCAACCGCCCTTCCTCATCCAAGGGTGGTAGCTCTGTAGAAATGACAACATGTTGTCCCACTGCTTTCTTGAGGCATGAAACATGAAAGACACTGTGTATCTTACACCCCTCTAGAAGCTCTAGCTCATAAGCTACTTCCCCGACTCGCCTCGAAATCCTGTAGGGACCATAGAATTGTGGCTTCAATTTCTCTACCCCTTTCATTTTCAAGGATGATTATCTGTATGGCTGCAAGCAGAGATATACCAAGTCCCCCACCTCGAAACTACGCTCCACTCTATGCTTGGTGGCGTACATCTTCTATTGATTCTGTGCCATTCACAGGTTATCTTTGAGAGTTCGCAAGATGTCCCGACTCTCCTGAATCCAATCTTTGGCTTTGGGTGCCCAGTTGTCCCCAAAAGCTCGATCCATAAAGGTGGTGGCGTCATAACCATACAAAGCTTTGAAAGGTGTCATCATGATCGACATGTGATAAGTGGTGTTATAGCAATGTTCACCCAAGTACAACCATTTGATCCACGCCTTTTATTGCGCTGATACATAATTTCTCAAATACCCCTCGAGCCATTTGTTCACAATTTCTGTTTGCCCATTAGTCTGAGGGTGATAATTGATACTAGGTGTTAATTATGTCCCTATGAGTCTCAATAGCTCCTGCCAGAAGCCCCCCATGAATCTGTTGTCTCAATCACTGACAATTGTCTTGGGCAGTCCATGCAACTGAAATACCTCTCTGAAGAACAGCTCCGCTACTTGCACTGCAGAGTATTTGGATGATATGGTGAAGAAATGGGTGAATTTAGTAAGCCTGTCAACCACCACGTAGATACAATCTTTCCCTGAACCAAAGGCAACCCTGTGATAAAATCCATCGAAATGCTTTCCCATTTTTGTTCAGGAATGGGAAGCGGTTGGAGTAATCATGTTGGGTGGGTATGTTCCACCTTGTTTTGCTGACAGAAGTGGCACTCTCGTACAAACTTCAATACATCAATCTTGAGACCCTTCCAAGCGAACCTCTCCCGAATTTGTCTATAAGTCTTCAAGTATCATGGATGACCTGCCAAAGGAGAAGTATGTGTTGCATGCAAAATTTTGTCTTTCAATTGGGATTCTGGTACTAAATAGATCCGGTCCTTATAATATATGATGTCGTCAATAACCCTGTACCTATCATCGGAGACCTGACCATCAAGTATCTCACAAGCAAACTTGTTTTTGGAGTATTCTACTAATAGAAGTGCCTTCCATTCCACTGAAATCTCCATGAGAGAGAGAGAGGGTATCCTCGATAGGGCGTCATCAACCACATTATTTTTGCCTTTCACATACTCAATTTCGAAATCGTAGGCTTGGATTTTATTGATCCATTTTCGTTGCCGCTCGCTCAGCTCCTTTTGCTCCATGAGGAACATCAAGCTATTATGATCGGTCTTTACCTTGAACCTGTTCCCCACCAAGTACTGTCGGAATTTGGTCAAAGCATGCATTATGGCCAACATCTCTCTGTCATATATGGAGTAATGTCGCTCATACTCTCGGAGTTTGCGGCTCTCAAACGCTATGGGGTGACCGTTTTGCATCAATACGGATCTTATACCAATTCCCGAAGCATCACACTCCAAGACAAAGGGCTGAGTGAAATCAGGGAGTGCTAAAACAGGGCATGAGCTCATCACCTGCTTCATTTTCTTAAATGTCTCCTAGGCCTTCTCTATCCAAATGAAAGCCCCCTTTTTGGTGTGATCGGTCAGTTGCGCTGTCAACTGTGAGAATCCCTTAACAAATTTCTTGTAGTAAGTGTAAAGACCAAGGAAGCTCTTCAGTTCTGTCACATTCCTAGAAGTTGGCCACTCAATAATCGCCCTGATCTTTTCTTGGTGCACCTGTACCCCGTTCATCCCAATCACGTGCCCCAAGTAGAGCATCTCTGTCATACCAAATTCACACTTGGATTCCTTCGCATACAACTGTTGACTCTCTATAATACCAAGTACTTCATCCAGATGTCGTAGATGGTCCTACCATGTTTTGTTGTATATGAGGATGTCATCAAAGAAGACCAATAAGAACTTTCTCAACTGCTTATTGAACACATGATTAATGCACGTCTGGAAAGTGGCAGGGGCGTTAGTTAGCCCGAATGGCATGACCAGAAACTCATAATGCCCATAGTGGCATCTAAAGGTTGTCTTACGTACGTCCTACTCTCGTACCTTGATCTGGTGATACCCTGATCAAAGATCAATCTTTGAGAAGAATTTGGCTCCCCTAAGCTCATCCATTAATTCATCGATCCTAGGTATGGGGTACCGATTCTTGATTGTCTTCTTGTTTAGGGCCCTATAGTCGATACACATCTGCAGAGTATCGTCCTTCTTCTTGACTAAGACAATGGAAGAGGCAAATGGGTTGAAATTAGGGCGGATGTGGCCCAATTTCAGCAATTCTTTAATGGTTTTTTCAATCTCGTCCTTGTAAACTTTAGGGTGTTGATAGGGGTTTGTGATAACTGCTTGGATCCCCTCCTCTAGCTCTATGATATGCTCAAAACCTCTATCAGGTGGAATGCCAGGAGGAATGTCACTAAATACTTTATGATGTTTGCGGAGTAATACCTGTAAGTCCTCTGGAAGCTGTTGCAGACGGTCAAGTGGCTCTCTGACAAAAATAAAACACTCTATAGCCCACTCTATATCACCATCCCTCATAACTGCCTCCATGTTGTGTGATGACACAATCTTAGATGGGTACTGGTGCATGGCTCGTAGAACCACTTTCTTTCCATCCGACCCTGTGAAATCCATCTCCATGGTCCTTTGATCAGTAGTGTATCTCCCAATAGAGTAAAGCCATTGAATGCCCAACACTACATTTGTGTCTGGTATATCCACCAAAAAGAAATCATCTGTCATCGAGTAGTTTCCCATGGTTATTGTAAGCTTGGGAATCCACTTGGTGCAACTCATCTGGTGGCCTCCTGGTATGACTACTGTGAACCCATCGAATTCCTCTGTCGGAATTCCTCTCCTCTCGACCATGTTACCATCAATGAGGTTATGGGATGCTCCCCCGTCGATCAATATTGTCACCTTGTGCCCTTGTAGGACACCTCTGACCCTGAAGGTATGATATCTCAGAAATCCTGACATCGAGGCCATGACAGGGTCCTTAGCCCCGGCCTGTGAACACTCCTCTCTTGATGTTGGATGTCCTTGGCCTTGTGCCTGCTCCACCTCCTCATCCTCATCACTGTCACTGTCAGAGTATACCTCAATGTAATGGGCCTTGCCCATTCTATCCTTCCCGACGCATCTGTGCCCTAGTGCCCATGGCTCCTGACAGCTAAAACACAATTTCTTTTTCCTCAATTCTCTCCTGGTCTCTTCATCCAGTTTGGGCTTGTCAGCCCAATCTCTCTGAGGTGGTTCGATGTCCTTAGTCCTAGGAGTAAAAGTGGGTTTGGGCAGAAACCGGCTTTTAGGTATTGCATCCTGCATATCTCGAGCTCTGTTGATTGCATCCTATAGAGAGGTAGGCTTATAGGCCTTGACTCATCCTCGTAGAGGCTCCATTAGCCCCTCAACAAACAACATCACTAGACGACCCTCTGAAATGTCTGACACCATCACCGCGACCCTCTGAAACTCAGATATATAGGCCTCTAGGCTACTTGTCTATTTGAGCTGAGCTAGCTCTTTGAAGTGAAGCTCAACATCCTTCCTGTCAAATCTCTCGATGAGTCTCTGTGTGAAGTCCAGGTAGGAGGTAACCCCGACATGTCCCAAAGTGACTAACCCATGGTACCACCACTCATGGGCCTCACCATCCAGGTGCAAGGTGGCCAATTTAATGGCATATGTCTCTGTCATCTGGTGCAACTGGAAGTAGGTGTCGAGCTTTTGCACCCATGATCTAGCAGAGCATTTAGAGCCACCGTCAAAGTTGGGAATAGTGACTTTCCCAATGGTATGCTGCAAAACTCAAGATTGTGTGTCATGGCCCTCATGGGCCCTCTCGGTCGGTTTCTACTCTTCATATTGCAGAACTCCGTGAAGGACATGGCTGAGTGGAAATCATCCCCTAGTCTCATGTACTCCTCTAAATATGCCATGTAGGGCTCATCCTGCTCAACCTGCATCAATGGACCTGCGGCCTCATTCCCCAAAAATTGAGTCATAGTGGGTCTAGGGGATTTGGTGTACAAGTGGGGGTGGCTCTGCATGGTAGTGCGTGAATGGCTGCCTTCTCCATTGTTTGAACCCCCATCACCATTCTAGTTCTGCTTTGTTGTGCCCTCCAATGAATTCTTAGCTAATTGCCCCATGAGGTCCATCATGGCCTTTTGACCCTTGGCCAAGTCATTCAATATATTGAACAAATTGTTGATCCCGGTATCATCTTCTTCCCCCATAGTTTCTTTGCCCTTAGGTGTGATAGATGGAGTTGCCTCTCCTGTCCCTTCTTCTCTAACCACTTSTTCTTCTTCCCACCTAGGCGGATCTGGCGTTCTTCACCTACGTCTCCGGTAGGTAATGTTCTGCTCATCTTCTGGTCTCATAAATCTAATTACAAATGCTCCTTAGAGCCCACAACTGCAGAGGAACATGCTCTAAGACCACTGTAACATCCCAACTAGATATCTCTTTATATTTTGGCAATTTTTTTGAGTTTAAAGATGGTTTGTCCCTGATGTGTTTCTTCAAATAGTTGAAACCCAAACTGTTGTAAATGCAATCTTAATGTTTCTTGTACTGAGACAACTTTTAACAATGCAAAGATGTCCCCGAGGTGTAGGACAGTCGGTGATGGAGTGTGTTGTTAAGGCACTCCGTGTTGTTAAAGTCACTGGTTCGAAACCTGCGAGAACAAAAATTTCAGCCATGTTAAGGGTTAGTGTGGCTCAGGTCGGGTGCGATCTCTGGGTGATTTTGACGGCTTAGATACCCCTAAGTCACGGTTTCTCAACCACAAGCTAGTTCTACAGGTCACAGACAAACTAACAAACAAAAAAAAAATAAAAAAAACAATTCAGAGACAATATCCAATAACAACCAATATGGAAATATATCACTGCAAATATAGAATCAAGAGGATGTGCTGCTTGTTTCATTAATGTCATGAAGGTAACACACAGCCTTGGACATGCAGCAAGCTGAATTTCAAGCACACATAGATTAAGGATCTATGCAGCCTTGGACAACAAGCAAGCTGAATTTCAAGCACACATGTTTGAAGTGGATGGTATGATCAACAATCATGCCTTTACTATTTTAATTGATTTAGGGACTAGCCATAGTTATATAGATCATAGAGTGGTGGAAAGTTTGCAATTACCAAGAAGCAGTCATGAGAAATCTTGGTTAGTGCAGTTGGCTACAGGAGCCAAGAGAAAGGTTGTTGAATTGGTTAAGTCATGTCCAGTGGACATGAATGGACCGAACACAAGGGCTGAATTGAACATTCTGCCTTTAGGTTCTTATGATTGTCTAATTTGGATGGATTGGTTGGACCAACACCACGCCATCCTAGACTGTCGTAACAAGGCATTCACTTTCCTGGATGAGGAGGGGAATCAGAGAACAGTCCAAGGAATTCCCAGAGCTGTTGCCGTCAAAGAAATCACAACAATGCAGCTAAAGAAATGCTACAGAAAAGGTTGTCAATTATTTGTAGCCCATCTGGAGGAAGCATCTAAGGATAAGGTCTCGAAGATTGAAGATCATGAGGTACTAAAGGAGTTTGAGGATATATTTCAGGAGGTACCAGGATTACCCCTGAAGAGAGATATTGATTTCTCTATAAACTTGATGCCTGGAGTAGCACCAGTGTCGAAAACTCCTTACAGAATGAGTACACCAGAGCTGAAAGAACTGCAATTCCAACTTGAAGAGCTCTTAAAGAAGGGGTACATATGCCCAAGTGCATCACCTTGGGGAGTCGCGGTCCTGTTCGTGAAGAAGAAGGATGGAATGCTGAGATTGTGCATCAATTTTAGGCAGTTGAACAAAGTGACTGTTAAGAACAAGTATCCTTTGCCGATGATTGATGATATCTTTGATCAGATGACGGATGCTAAGATATTTTCGAAAATAGATCTGAGATCGGGTTATCACCAGGTAGGAATAAAGGATGAAGACATCAGCAAGACCGCCTTCAGAACAAGGTATGATCACTATGAATTTATAATGGCGCCATTTGGGTTGTCAAATGCATACACTATCTTTATGTGCCTAATGAATGGTGTGTTCAGGGAATATCTAGACAAGTTTGCCATAGTCTTTTTGGATGACATCTTGGTGTATTCCAAGTCGGAGGAAGAGCATGAACAACATTTGAGGATGGTGTTGCGGGTGCTAAGGGAGCACCAGTTGTATGCCAAGTTGAGCAAATGCTTGTTTTATCAAAAGCAGATCCATTACTTGGGGCATATCATCTCAAAGGATGGGATAGTCGTGGATACTGAGAAGATTGAGGCCATAAGAGAATGGTTAGCACCAAAGAATGTGACAGAAGTCAGATCCTTTATGGGTCTAGTTGGTTATTACAGAAGGTTTATTGTAGGGTTCTCAAGAATAGCTCACCCTATCACTTCCTTGCAAAGGAAGGAGAAGAGATTTCAATAGACAGAGGAATGTGAGAAAAGCTTCCAGCGATTGAAGCAGTTGTTAACCAGTGCTCCAATCCTGAGGATTGCAGATCCAAATGTGGATTTCGTGGTTTGCACAGATGCATGCAAAGAAAGGCTGGGAGGAGTCCTCAGTCATGATGGATTCGTAATTTGTTATGAATACAAGAAGTTGAAAGAACACGAGAAGAACTATGCCACCCATGATTTGGAGTTGGCAACCATAGTTCACGCTCTAAAGAAATGGAAGCATTACCTCATTGGAAGGAGGTTCGAATTGAGAACAGACTATAACGGTCTGAAGTATTTGTTTGATCAGCCAACCTTGAATGCTAGGCATAGTAGATGGTTGGAGTTTCTTTGTGAGTATGACTTTGATATCAAGCATATCAAAGGAAAATAGAACAAAGTGGCTGATGCGCTCAACATGAGAATACATGCACTACATGCTACATCCATTAGCATGTACCAAACTGATATTAAAGTCAGAATTTCAGAGGCTGCAAATGCAAATTTGCAGTACAGGGATTTGGTAACAAAGCTACAACAAGGCAAGCTGCCACATAAAATGGAAAATTATAAATTGGAAACTGAAGGAACACTTCTATACAAGAACCAAATTTTTATACCTAATGTCCAGGATTTGAAGCTTATGATTTTGAATGAAATGCATAATGTGCCTTATGGAGGGAACCCTGGATATCATAAAACTGTGGCAGCAGTAAAGAGCCATTACTTTTGGCCAGGTATGAAGAAATAAATTGCAGAATACATTGCCAGATGCATGGAATGCCAGAAGGTTAAAGCTGAGCATAGGCACCCAGTAGGGTTGCTACAACCTTTACCCATTCCTAAGTGGAAGTGGGAAGTGGTGACAATGGATTTCATCACAGGATTGCCCATAATACACAAGCAACATGATTCAATCATGGTGGTGGTGGACGAGCTTACAAAAGCTGCCCATTTTGTTCTACTAAAGACTACTCACAAGCCAACTAATGTTGTTGATATTTTTATGAGGGAAATAACACGATTGCATAGTACTCCCAGGACAATTGTGTCTGACAGGGACCCGAAATTTACCTCCAAGTTCTGGAAGGGGTTGTTTAAAGGATTTAGAACGAATCTGAACTCTAGCACAACCTATCATCATGAGTCTGATGGGCAGACAGAGACGGTGAACCAAGTAATAAAAGACATGCTAAGGATGTATGTGATGGACAAACCATCCAATTGGGAAGACTACCTACACTTGGTAGAATTCGTCTACAACAATGGGCATCAAACATCCTTGAAGATGAGCCCATTTGAGGCACTTTATGGAAGAAAGTGCAACACTCCAGTAAGATGGGATAATCCAGCTGATAGAGCAGTAGTTGGGCCAGAGTTGCTCAAGGAAATGGAAAAGCAAGTGCTAAAAATTAAGCAGAATTTGAAGGCTGCCCAAGACAGGCAGAAGAGTTATGTTGATAAGAACAAAACCCACAGAGAGTTTAAAGTGGGAGACCATGTTTTCTTGAAAGTATAATCCAATAGAAGTACCCTGAAGCTGAGAAACTNCCAGAGTTGCTCAAGGAAATGGAAAAGCAAGTGCTAAAAATTAAGAAGAATTTGAAGGCTGCCCAAGACAGGCAGAAGAGTTATGTTGATAAGAACAAAACCCACAGAGAGTTTAAAGTGGGAGACCATGTTTTCTTGAAAGTATAATCCAATAGAAGTACCCTGAAGCTGAGAAACTATTCAAAGTTGGCAACCAGATTTTGTGGGTCATTTGAAATCCTAGAAAGGATTGGGCTAGTTGCATATATGCTTGCATTACCTGCATCCATGACTGTACATAATGTGTTTCATATTTCATTGCTTAAGAAATATATACCTAATGTTAATCATGATCCGGATTATTTTCGGCACGAAATGAGATCAGAGATATAATAAAGAAATGCACAGAGATATCACATATATTCAATAATATAACATAAATGTATCAGAGATGTAACCATAAACACAGATATGCAGTAAGACACGATTTCTATTAATGAAAGAAATGTACAGAGACTGTAAAAATACAGAGTGAAAGACTCGCTAGAATGGTGGTAGCTTATCTCTGAGAAGAGATGTGACGGCTACTCGCATTCGCAAGAAGATGATTACAATGAGGCTCTGAAAGCCTTTTTACAATAAATAGGAATGCAAAAAACCCTAGACATCCAAAAACTTAACCCTAGGAGATGAAGCACCAAAAGTCATGTGGGCCCCGTTTAGGTAAGTTAGTACATCAACTTCCCAGGGTCGTAACTTTTGCATACGATCTTCGATTTAGGTGTATGATAGCTCGTTGGAAAGGTATCGTCGAGGAGATTCATTTTGGGGGCTCAATCATGCCTTTAGATATATTTGAGAACCTCGATCTTGAAAAAACTTCATTTAGGCCCTCAAAATGGCCCCGGAAGTTAAAACCTACTAAAAATAGTAAATTGCTAGAAAATTGTTTTGAGCCAGTCGAAAAAGGTGGGTGGCCACCGATATCCATCTGGGTCAATCCTCCCTCCTTAGGAAGCAATGGTCTCCATTGCATTGAGTTCCCGGGGGAGAGGGAAAAGCGTTTGCTAAATCTGCATCTTGGTGAGCTGCTTGCCTTGCTAGAGACGTCGCGCTGCTCAGTTTGTGGAAGTTTGTCATGAACCTGTTGAGGCTGAGGCCGTTCAACAAGTCAGTGTACATGAGAGGACGATGTGCAGAAGGAATCTTTGCACTTTGTTGCAACCTTATCGACTTGCTTCTGTTTGATAGAAGGCGCTTGAGGCGAGGCTGTAGTGGTTGCAGTGTCCTTCTATTCTCCTTTTGAACAAATTGTGAAGAAGCTAAATTTTGCAGTATGAGATACTAGCTTGCGGCACTTTTTAGTTGGAACTACCTCTGGTATTCCATAGAGATGATCCCCCAGAGAAAAACTGACACTGTGGAGTCGAGACTCATAAACAACATGGTGCTTCCACATATATGGTTGGCCCAAGAGAATATCACAGACATCTAGTGGGGCAACATCACATAATACCTCATCCTTGAAGGGTTAGATGCCATATGACAATCGACATTGTTGGCTGACACAAAGATATCGTCCTTGGCGAAGCCACCTGATGTTGTATGGTTGCGGGTGTGGTGTTGTTGACAATCCCAACTCTATGACGACCTCTGTTGAGATGAGGTTCTTCTGGCTTTCGCTATCAACAATAAAATGCAGTGAGGTCCCCTTCACCCACATCTGTGAATGAAAAAGGCGCTCCCCCTCTTCAGGATCTGTTGGTTCTTCTGGTTGAATTGCTACGGTCGCGACAATAACAGTGGTGTCCGCGTCAATGATCTGTCCTTTACCATTATTTTAAGAATCAGATTCTGAATCAGGGTTTGGCTCTTTGTCTTTGATCTCGACCACCAATGACTATTTTGAGCGACATTCATCGGTGTTGTGCCGGGGCATTTTGTGGAACTCGCACCATTTTCTGGTGTCCTTCTTTGTCTTCCCGTGACCCTTCTTTTCCTATGTCTTGGACTGGTTTTCGGGAGGTTGTTTGTTAGGGCCGTATTTGTCATACTTCGGTTGTTAGGGATTTGTAGATCCGAACTCCCGTTTGTTCTGGTGCTTAAATTCCTGCTCGATTTTAACAACATATCAATAAGCAACACCGAGTGATGAGATTTCCAGAAAATCCATTTCAGTTTGAATGTATCTATGTAGAGCCCCACGGTATTTCAGAACCAAATGTCGTTCGGAGTCTTTGATACCCAACTTTGTGCGCAAGGTATGGAAGGTATTGGTGAACTCTGGAACTGCTTGGCCCCTCTCTTGCCGCAGTGTGGTCCATCTCATGTACTGGTCCTCATAGTTGCCAATATGGTAATATTGTTCCTTTACCGCATCCACAAAAAAATCTCAAGTGGGTCGGCCCCATATATTTCAGACTCCTCTGTGGAACTCTGCTCCCAATACGTTTCCCACCAATGTTTGACATGGGGGAGAGGTTTAAGGCATGCGAAGGTGATCTTTTCTTTGTCAGAAAATTTGTGAACAAAGAAATAACCTTCTAACAGATTTAACCATTTGTCTAGGGCTTCCACATCTATCTGTCCTTCAAATACAGGAATATCAAAATTAACTTGTACCTTGAAAGGCGAGGTGCCTCCAAAGTGGTTGCTTGATGAAGATGCGCCTGTTGCTATCGGCAGGCGTTGAAGGATGTGGGAAAAATTCTCCATCATTTTGTCCCTCTGTCGCGTGAGAGCTTGCTCAAGCAACAGACTGATAGGATCTTCCGCTCCGTCATTTTTCTTTTCTTCCGCCATTGAGGGTTTCTTGGGTGTGCGAGAGCGATTGTCCTCAAGAGAGACAAGCTCGAGACCCAACTTGCTATACTCAAACCTCGTCGGGGACATGCACTGAAAAAAACGACCAAGAATAGCTTGTTCTAATACCACTGATCCGGATTATTTTCGGCACGAAATGAGATCGGAGATATAATAAAGAAATGCACAGAGATATCATAGATATTCAATAATATAACATAAATGTATCATATATGCAACCATAAACATACATATGTAGTAATAAATGATTTCTGTTAATGAAAGAAATGTACAGAGACTGTAAAAATATAGAGTGAAAGGCTCGCTAGAATGGTGGAAGCTTATCTCTGAGAAGAGATGTGACGGCTACTCGCATTCGCCAGAAGATGATTACAATGAGGATTTGAAGGCCTTTTTACAATAAACAGGGATGCCAAAAACCCTAGACATCCAAAAACCTAACCCTAGGAGATGAAGCGCCAAAAGTCATGTGGGCCATGTTTAGGTAAGTTAGTACATCGACTTCTTGGGGTCGTAATGTTTGCATATGATCTTTGTTTTAANCCTTCAAATACAGGAATATCAAAATTAACTTGTACCTTGAAAGGCGAGGTGCCTCCAAAGTGGTTGCTTGATGAAGATGCGCCTGTTGCTATCGGCAGGCGTTGAAGGATGTGGGAAAAATTCTCCATCATTTTGTCCCTTTGTCGCGTGAGAGCTTGCTCAAGCAACAGACTGATAGGATCTTCCGCTCCGTCATTTTTCTTTTCTTCCGCCATTGAGGGTTTCTTGGGTGTGCGAGAGCGATTGTCCTCAAGAGAGACAAGCTCGAGACCCAACTTGCTATACTCAAACCTCGTCGGGGACATGCACTCAAAAAAACGACCAAGAATAGCCTGTTCTAATACCACTGATCCGGATTATTTTCGGCACGAAATGAGATCGGAGATATAATAAAGAAATGCACAGAGATATCATAGATATTCAATAATATAACATAAATGTATCATAGATGCAACCATAAACATACATATGTAGTAATAAATGATTTCTGTTAATGAAAGAAATGTACAGAGACTGTAAAAATACAGAGTGAAAGGCTCGCTAGAATGGTGGAAGCTTATCTCTGAGAAGAGATGTGACGGCTACTCGCATTCGCCAGAAGATGATTACAATGAGGCTTTGAAGGCCTTTTTACAATAAACAGGAATGCCAAAAACCCTAGACATCCAAAAACCTAACCCTAGGAGATGAAGCGCCAAAAGTCATGTGGGCCATGTTTAGGTAAGTTAGTACATCGACTTCTTGGGGTCGTAATGTTTGCATACGATCTTTGTTTTAAGCGTATGTTAGCTCGTTGGAAAGGTATCGATGAGGAGATTCATTTTGGGGGCTCAATCAGGCCTTTGACTAATATTAAGAACCTCAATCTCGAAAAACCTTCATTTAGGTCCTCAAAATGGCCCCAGAAGTTAAAACCTGCTAAAAATAGTAAATTGCCAGAAAACTATGTTGAGCCAGTTAAAAAAGGTGGGTGGCCATCGATATCCACCTAGGTCAATCCTCCCTCCTTAGGAAGCAATGGTCTCCATTGCGTTGAGTTCGCAGGGGAGAGGGAAAAGCATTTGTTGAATGTGCATCTTGGTGAGCTGCTTGCCTTGCTGGAGATGTCGCACTGCTCAGTTTGTGGAAGTTTGTCACGAACCTGTTGAGGTTGAGGTCGTTCAACAAGTCGGGCTACATGAGAGGATGATGTGCAGAAGGAATCTTTGTGCTTTGCTGCAACCTTGTCGACTTGCTTCTATTTGATAGAAGGTGCTTGAGGTGAGGCTGTAGTGGTTGCAATGTCCTTCTATTCTCCTTTTGAACAGATTGTGAAGAAGCTAAATTTTGTAGTATGAGATACTACCTTGCG
>JASDQU010097914.1:3751-21486 GCA_032191745.1 Picea mariana | reverse complement strand
ATTCATAACCTTTAAGTTCACTAGCAGCAATGTAGAGGAGAGAAGATTTGCTCTTGATCCTTCATAAAGTCATTTATTTGCCTTTTCTAATAGAGGTTCATCATAAATACCAGCATTTTCCCCATCCGCATCTGGCTGCGAAAACAAATCTTGGATCATTTGATTTTTCCCATCATATTCTTCCATTGGATCATTAACTTGATTTGTCCCATCATCTTCTTCCATGAGATCCTCATTTGCTTGGTCATGATGATGTTCCTCAGCTTGTACAACTTCATTTCTACTAATACTTGGTGCAATATTCTGCGGAAAGTTAGAGGACAACTCTAACTTTATAATTAAAAACAATCATGCAAAATTAGTGTATACTATAACAAACATTCAAACAATATATATACATATATATATAATTTTATATAAAATTGACAAAATAAAAATAGATAATGAATATATAGCTAATTACCATGGGACGATATTCATTCGATCTGCCATCAATGTGCCCATATTTCCTACAATGTTTTGTAGTTGTTGCTATTAAAATTCTTACGGGACGTATGAGACAACATTTTTTACAAGGGCAATAACATCTACCATCACCCTTTTCACCTGCTTTACTTTTTTCCCCACCTCGAACAACATTCTGCGACATTCTTCCGCACAAAAATACCCTTTCGGAACCATTGTTGTTATAGCAAGATTGTTGCAACATATTTAAATCGTCAAATATTTATAGTCCAATCTTAGGTCACAATCATCGCAATTGCGACGACCGTGACCTAAAAATATTTCTTTTTTTTACCTATTTATTTGTCATTTTTAACGGTCAATTTTAACGTTAGGTCAGTCGTCACTCTTGCGACGAATGTTGACCATATTAATTTAAACAAACTACATGCATCTCTCTTGCGACGAACATTGACCATATTAATTTATTCAAAGTACATGCGTCGAGATAGCGACGAATACAGGGTTGATTTAGAAAAAATGAAATTTTTCTCTTGCATGTTGCGACGAAAGAGTACTTTCGTCACAAGTGGTCATCACAAATTTTTCAATATGTAGTAGTGTTAGTACTTCGAAGGAACCTGGATAAGAACCTACAGAGTGTGAAAACCTCTGAATTCGGGAACGTTGAAATGAATCTCAACTGTTTGTAGGATGAGGACACTTGGCACCAGATTAGAGATTCTGGAGACTTAGCTCTTCGGGGATTCGTGAGGAGAGGAGTTGGAAAGCTTTGAATCTCAGAGCTGCGAAGTAATGGGATTCATAGATCAATGGATATACGTAGACTCTTACTGACCATGATATCGAAGGTATGGGAAGCTATCAATCCAAGATGATGTGGCATCCTAACATCATTCAAGGTGACGTGGACCCACATTATGTGTGCCACGTGTCACCCAGATATGAACAATTCACATAGCCCTTATGCTTATTAGAGCATGACACATGTCACCCCCTATCGAGGACACGTGTCAACCCCGGCCCTCGCCACGTGTCAACTTTTAGTTCGTGCCTGCCTAGCCAATGTGGTTGATAACGTGTTCGAGACTCTAGGAGTTTGGATAACTTCAGGAATTCGAAATATTTGGGGCATGGTACAATATAGGAACATCCAACATAAAACGTCTATCATCGAAGGGCCAAGGCCACATGGTGACATTTCGGGAGTTTAGGAGTTTTGGGCATAGTATGGTAAAAGGGATGTTCAACGAAGATCGTCGATCGTCGAACATCGAACGATCAATGACGATCTTCAATCGCTGAAACGTCGAAAACGTAGGACGTTGATCATAGATTGCCAACCACCGAACGCCGAAAGAAAGGGATGTTATGCGTAAAATGTTGAACATCGATCGTTGAATGGCTAAGGCCACGTGGCAAGATTTCGAGACTTCGGGGATTAGGAAAATGGTATGTTCAACGCCGAACGTTGAAGACCCCAACTAATAACGCCCAAGTAAGTTCGGGAGGCCATAACTTACAGACCTGAACTCAGATTTTAGTGTGGTGGCGACCGTTAGAAATCTCATGGCGATCAATAACCAGTGAATGTCCCAGAATTAGGATTTGAGATAGTTAGGAAGAACGAAAATTTGATGCCCCATTCGTAGAAAGGGTATTTAGGGGTTGGGTGTGTTACACATTTAGTCTTTCACATGTCTTGTTTAAAGAAGTTAGTTAGGTCAAATCGTTGAGTTCAATCTAACCTTCCAGAACTTGATGAAGAAAGGTCCATTTGGATCCAACCAAAAACGATGTTGGCTACTAGATAACGTTGAGTATGTTAGTGCACCATCCAAGAATTTTTGATCTAGTGGAAAGATATGTATCCAAAAGACACCACTTGGGAACAACCATTTTACAATAGTTTCTACATCTTCATCCTTGAGGGAAATACTACTTTTGAAAGGGGAGGGCATGCTAGGGTCCTACCATAACTTCCCTACTTTTGGTTCTTAGTAGTTATTCAATTAATGTATGAGGCCATATTCTTTGAATAAGGCCCATTATGTAGTTAATTGATATTTACTTAATGTGAAAAGGGTCATATTTATTAAGTAAGGCCCACTAGGTGATTGGTACCCATTAATGATGGGACCACAATTATTTAGGTTTTTCGCTATTAAGAAGTTATTGATGGAGCCAAAATGTTATGGAATGTTTTCTGAAGTTTTTTTATTGTATTTGAAGCTCTAATCATATGAGGTTTCCCCCTGGAAGACATTGGTGAACATTGTTTGTACTATTGGAGATATTTAATACACTTGATATATTATGTAGCTTTAATCTTATTTTCCCTTGTATTTTTATTTTCACATTTAATTTCTCTTAATATTATTCATGTTCTGCTCTTTTTTCTAGTTAAGTACATTACATACAATGAAGAGGTAGAGGGGGATAAGAAGAAGATTAGGAGGAAGGAGGAGTTGGAAAAAAAGAGAAGGAGAAGGAGGAAGAGGAAGAATAAGGAAGCATGACCTAGTTTTCCATTCGATATTTCCACCATCTCAAAATTGATCTTAAATCCTATATAAGATTTACATTATTTTTGGGCCCCAATCCAATGCATTTTTAGGTCCTAAGAAATGTTTATAGGCTTTCATTGTGAGTAGGGTAGAAGCTTAAGTCTCCCCTTAGTTAATGCCATCCCTTCTTATAAATCTTATTAAGATCTTTCTAATAAGATAAAGAGTGCCCCAAACAAAATTTGAATGAGAAATTTATGGCCCTCTGAAGTTGATGTATCAACTAGGTTCCCTAGGGCCCATAATACTTTGCCACTTTATCTCCTATGGTGAGTGCTTTTGGATTTTAGGGTTTTTTCCTCTTAGGGTTTTTGGACATAATGACATAATGTAGTCTCAACCTTTTTTTATTTCTCTTTTTTGAATAAAATAGTTAAGTTAATACAAGGAAGAAGAGAGAGGTGCATTTCTAAGTTTTATTGATTTTTTTATTTAAGGGTTTCTATGATAACTCTCTATGCACTAAGTATGTGTGTGTGTGTGTGCACGCGCGCTCACGCACACACACACACATGTGCGCACACTATTATAGTATTTAATTTCTATTTTTCTTAGGAATCGTTATGCATTGCTTAAAATTTGAAGGTTTAAAACATAGAAGAGGAGGGGAAGAGGGGAAGAGGGAGAGGGAGAGGGAGTGGAAAAAGAGGGAGAGGGAGAGGAAGAGAGAGAGAAATATAGGAAGAGAGGAAGAGAGGAAGGAGAAGAGGGAGAGAAAGAGGGGAAGATAGGAAGATGAAGAAGAGGAGGGAGAGCGATAGGAAGAGAGGAAGAAGAAGGAGATGAGGGAGATGAGGGAGAGGAAGAGATGAAGAGGAAGAGGTATAGGAAGAGAGGAAGAGGATGAGATATTCCATAAACCTACTTCTATGGTAAAAAAGATTGAAGATAGAATTTCCTAAATATTTTTGGTTTTAAGGAGAAGTTACTTTTCATCCTCCATATTCTTAATATCACAGAGATGAAAAATTCCTTCATCTTATAAAGTTTTAGGATTTGTTTAACAACCTGTTTCACTATGAAGATTGTAAAAGTTCCTTTTTAAACTAGTTATTACGAAAAAATACTTTGATCTTATATATTGATATTAATGACCTCTTTATAGTATCTTGATTTTCTCTCATTCTCTATTTCTTTATAACATCAAAAAATTTCCTTCATATTATGGTTTGAGTGATTAAATTTTGATGAACAAAAATATTTATATAAAAAAACACAAATTATAAAAAAAAAATGTGATATGGTCATTCATAATGGTTTAAAAAAAACGTGATATGCTCATTCATAATGCTTACATCACCATTCAAGTCTCAAATCTAACTTGTGAAATAACAGAGGGAATATTGATTTAATGCCTTTATATTCTTACATATTTCCTCATGTAAACATTCTCTATTTCGTTGAAAATAAATCTTATTTTTTATTATTAAGTGAATATGAAGGTGAAGATAAATATCATCAAGTATGAGGGTGAAGTTGTACTCAACTTATCACTACAGGGGAAAGGTGCTTTATGTTATAGAAACTAAATGTTGTGCATCTTCATTTATTATTTCTTTAAATATAACAATATTAAAAATATTTAATGTAACATAACTATGATAACCTATAACTAATTATGTTAAATAATAATATAAAATTTAATTTTGTTCATTTATTTTTTAAGTTATTTTTATTTAAAAAATTATAATAGTTTTAAGTAATTTCATTTTTATTATGTTTAAATATAAAAATAACAATTTTTTTATTTGTTAAATAAATTTTATTAATCTTAAATAATAATAAACATTTTATCATAAAAAACATAATTATTAATTTATTAATTAAATTAATCGTTGATATAAAATTTATTTCATTTATAACTAAATTTTTATAAATTTTATTCTATTTATATTTTTTTACCTTTATTAAAATTTATATTTATATTGTTACTATAATAATATCCCATCTCAAACACTAAATCACAATGACAATGGGACAAACCTTTTAAAAAATGTATTAAACTTCTCTATGAATTAAGTTAAGAGTTTAATAAGGAAGTAACATCTTTATTAAGATTTTTTATTATATTTATCTATTAACATCTCTATTAAGAATTTAATAGAGAAGTTTAAACATTTTTATTAAAATAATGGGTTAAGTTCATGAACATTTATCCATTAGTGTATATATATATATATATATATATATATATATATATATATATATATATATATATATAAGCGAAACAAATTTTTATTATTTATTTATTATTTTTATTTTTATTATCATTTTATTATTTTTTAAAATTATTATTATTAAAAAAAAATTGTATTATTATTTTAATATTTTATTATTGTTTTAATGTGTTAGGTTACATGAACATCTCCTCATACTGGGTTGTGCGTAATGATTACTTTAATATCTTTGATGATGATAAATATACATTTTAATCATTTTTTATTATTATTGTGTGTGTGAAGGTAGTAAAATTTATCATAATTTAGTTGTCAAATTAGTGTTGAGGATATTCAACACTAATTGTTATTCATGAATACAAATTAACTTATTATAGTTATTAAAAAAAACCACACCTTTTGAAATGACAATAAGTAGTTTGTAAGTGATTTAGATGTCTTTGGATCTTGGGTCATTAACTTGTTTCCTTATGTCTAAAGAGAATGAACTCTTACCAAATCAAAACAATTTTGATCTAAATAACATTTAACTTTAATCTCATACATAAAACCAAATGCTACCTCCAATTTAACTTCTTAACTAAAAAAATTTACAACAAACTTATATCTACTATATTTATAAAAATATATAAGAATTTTCAACTTTTAAAAATTTAGAATGACATTAAGACAATCAATAACACTCTCCATAAGGTGTAAATGTTAACTTTACACCAATAATATCTTTATCTTTGATAAAGATAGATCTAAGTTGAATTTGATAAGGTGTAAATGTTAACTTTACACCAATAATATCTTTATCTTTGATAAAGATAGATCTAAGTTGAATTTGAATTGGATAATTTATTTATTCAAAGTATGTTGTTGATGACATGTCATAAGTTGAGAGTTCAAATCGCATCATCGAGTCTATGTTATTAGTCTTTATTTTGTATATAGATTGAGCTTCCTATAAATTCTAAGGAAGAAGAGTGTTCCACAAAAAAAATTATTCAAACAAAAGTTTTAGCATGATAAGTAATAATATTAATAAGAAGTAGGAATATTGAAAAATAGATTTATTAATCTTAATTTAAATTAATAAAACTATTTTTTTCAATATTGTAAGTTTAAAGAATCAAAATATTGTTAAAAAAACGTTCTAAAATTTCATAGTGAAATTTATAATTTAAAATATTTTTCTTAATTATTAGTATAATTTTTTATGCAAAGTGTTATCGCATGAACTTGTTAGAGTCATGTGGGTTTGTGGTCTATACCTGAGTCTATGTCTTTGTCATGTTTTATTTTTTTTTTGCATGCCATGTCTTTAAATTTTCCCTTTAGCTGGTAAAGTCGTTTTGTTTGCCCCTTTCTGTTTGGGCACTCATCTCCTTTACCTCTGTCAGTGATCCTTCTGTTTTCCTGAACCCTCAGCCAGTCGTCCAAGTATTTATTTACACAGGCTGCAGATATGAGCACAAAGCGCAACACTCATAACGATCTAATATGGACTCAAATCAAGCGAGCGAGCAGGTTTAGTTTTCAGCGGAGGAGGTTCCATTCGAAGTTCAGATTTGCGGCCCTAAGGTGATTAGGATCATAAAGTTGCACGAAGTTTAACGTCATACAGAGGTCTGAAGTCGCGAGGTCAATCTTATTCGTTGGTGATGGGAAGGGTATGTGGCGAGAGATCATCATTTTGCTAATTTGCGGAGTGGAAAAGTCAAAGGGTTCAGTCGTGAGGACTCACGAAATGTGAACTCATGATTTGATCTGAGCCATTGGATCGAGGAAAGTTGTGGACCGTTGATCTAAGGCGAGCGTAGAATCGGAATTCGGGAGAAGGGAGGTGAGTAGTATTTCAACTTCTCGAGATGCAAAATCTCGATACGATGAAGATTAGATCTGGACCGTGGATCTTATAGGTACAGGTGGCAGTTGATCTGATGGTTCGTGGAAGTGACTTTCGGGAGTTTTGGAAGGAGTCAAAAGCAAATAGATCTGGGTCGTCCAAACTAGAGGGGCACGTGGCAGCAGATAAACGAAATCGTGATTTCACGAGTCGGAGGTTTCAGCATGGAGCAAGGCGCAAGTTCCCAAAACATGAAATCACGAAGCGCCCAGGAGTTGGGCCCATTGTCACATCCTGAGGCCACATAGGAGGTGGGCCTAAGTAAAAAGGTAAGCACCCAGTGCATGATTGGTGACTCATGTTTTCAAGGAAGCAATCGTGGTCATCAAATGCATAGAAAATCCGATCGTCGATCTGAATAGGGCCATTTCGTAATATCAGGTATCGTAAGATTGTAGTCGAGTGATGTGAAGGCCCCCGAAACGTGAAATCGTGATGCGCCCAGGAATTGGGCCCATGGTCATGGCCCAAGGTCACATGCAGGAAAAATGTGGTGAAGGATAAGTTGGCCCCAAGAGCTTTGGGAGCGCGAAGGAAATAGTGTGTATTCCATGAGACCTGCACCAAAAGCCGAGGATGCCCATGTGAGTTAAAGAACGAGACCATCACAGTTTCAAGGTGTCGGTTTGACTCGAAGGGCCACTAGCAGTGCATGGTAGATCCCTGGGCGTTAAGCCTCGTCCTGATCCTGATGAAGGTAGTTAATGAAAAAAAGAGTGGTGGTTGAAACCTCGGCTCACTCCATAAATGGAAGGTATGGAAGGTCCGGCCGTGGGGACTGAACCGTCAACCCATGGTACTCCTGCAAGAAGATTTTTCTATAAAACTCTTGTTGATATGAGCTTGCATCTGATAGAAGAATTCTCACACATTCTGAAAGAGAAGATGCAAATGGAAAGCCTTGAATGCAGGGGCCCGATCATGCTCCTGGTAGTGGTGAATTGATTTGAGTATAAATAGTTAGTTTTTATATTTTGTTAGGTCATCAACTGGTTGAGCAGAGCTCCCTATTTTGTAATGTTTTGATGCTAGAACTGTTCTCTGGTTATGTATCGGATTTGAGACTTTCAAATTAATAGAAGTCAACCTCTTTTCATCTCTTTGTAAAATTTATGCTAAATTTATGATGTTGTAATGTAGGTTTGATTGTAGCAGTATCGTGACCAGTTTTAGTCATCTTCCTTGTGATCTTTTCCCTTGTTACACTGAATGGCTTAGGCATGGAGGATCAAGTCGAGTTGTTGTAGCTGCATGGTGATGTAGGTTTGATCATTGTGTTGTTGTGACTGTGTTGTTTGGACATATTTCAGTGTCTGAAGCTTGAGATTAAGAGTGATCTTGAGCCTGATTTTTTCTTCTCCAAGCTGCTTGAAGGCTCGATGACCATAGCAGTCTTTTCCACCTTTCTTTCTAAGTCTTCCCTCTACTCATACTTAAACTCAATTCATTGACTGAAGTTATTTGTGGCCCTTACTTCTCTGTGCATTACTTGTCCAATTCTGTGTTGATATCATTCTTGTATTGAGTTTTCCCCATTTGACCTCCACCCACATAAATCAAACATCCACCAAACATTTTGATGGGTACTGGGCTTATCCTCTCGCAATCTGAGGGTGAATTTCAGTGCTAACATTCTTGGCATCATTGTCAAGGATGAATTGAAGATTTTCCCTGGGTAGAATGAAAATGAACTTTTGATTTTGAAGGTGCATCAGACATCAGAACCTTTGAATATTACACTTGCACCTGGCGACTCCACTGTCTCGACTCTACTATTTCAGTTGTGGCTCCTAAAAGAAGACACACGAGGTCCACTTCGAGGCTACCTCTAGAAACACCTAAAGCTGACCTAGAGAAAATTATCAGAAAATGAAAGACCTCTCAAGAAGGTACCTCAACTAATGTACTAGGTGATTCTGGTAATTTACACAACCCTTCTTTAAAAACTCCATTAACTGCTTTTAGTTCTTTTGTTCTACCAGCTGTTGGAATTTCAAGGATTTTAAATTTTGGGGGTTTTCTTGTTGATTTCTTCCCTCCTATACTTGGATTACAAGGAGAAAGATTTGACACCCCATTCTCCCCTGGAGTTGGGAAGTGGAAGGAGAGAGCTTTGACCTTAGAATACTTTCCTACTCTAGACTTTACTACTCCTCCTCTTATTAGAGTTGTTGTAGTTACAGAAGGGGAAACCTCTGTTACCTCTAGACCCTCATATTTATCTCCTAATGCTCAGCCTTTTCCTTCTTCTCCCAGAAGTACAACCCTAGTCTCTCCTATCCGAACTCCATCTCCTCCTGGTTCTCCTCCAGTTCACGTCCAAATGGCAGGTGCTAATCCTCATAGGAACATGATGGCTGAGATATTGGCTTCTACATACACCACTCTAGTTTTACCTCAGCCTATGAATGCTCTTCCAGCCACAGATTACCTTAAGTACATGCCTCAGTTCACAGGGGAGGGAGACGTGACTGCAGAAGAGCACCTTTCATCCTTTTATAGATTTGCAGAGATTCAGGCCATTGAAAATAAAGATGTTTGGATGAGATTTTTTGTGCAGAGACTTGATGGTGATTCTAGGGATTGGTTTAAGGACTTGCCTCCTAGATCTGTTGACGGGATTGCTTCTCTCGATGATTCATTCTTAAGACATTGGGGGAATAAAAAATATCTCCTTTATTATATTACAGAATTTGGGGCACTTAACAGAGAAGATGGGGAATATGTTTCATACTTCTCGAAGATATTTAATAAGATGTATAAAAAGATTCCAGTTGAAGTTAAACCTACAGAAACCTTTGCCAAGATGACTTATGCTAATTCTTTCAACCCCGATTTTTTCCTCATGTTGAGAGAAATAAGAGCTACCTCCTTGGCTCATATGTAATATGCGGCCCTTGAAGTAGAATCCAATATATTGGCAGCTAAAAAACTTAGGGGTAAAGCTAATAGAGACAGAGGAAAAGGTAGGTTTGAAACTCTGACTTCTAGTTCCTCTGTCACCCCCCCTCAAACGGATAAAGTGACCAAGCTACTAAAATCACTTTCTACTAGAATGGAAAATATCAAATTAGAAGGAAAGCATGGCTATAGGAATTCCCAAAATACTGAGAATAGGGGTAGTTTCAAAACACCAACTAATGCCCCTCAGATCATCCAAAGAGATCATAGAAACATGGACAAAGATGATCAGAAAATCCAAACTCCTCTCCAAAATAACCTGGTTATTGAAGAAGATGAAGAGGAAGAAGATATTGATCCTAAGATCCATTTCCTTGAAGATACCTCTCTGTCCCCTCATTTAACTTAGTATGCATACGAAGAGGCCCTCATGAGTGATCAACTCAATGAGTTGAGAAAAGGAGAAAGGACTGGAAACAATCCAAACAGATATAACCTTAGGTCCAAGAAGAAAGCAGGAAAACCTGACATTCCTAATCAGCCTGTTAGAACTAAAAAACTGGCTAAAAACTTCGCAGATGGCGTTAAAGAAAAGGAGGCAAACCCACTAGTGGTCAAAATCCCAATCCCAGAAGTGAAGGAGATTTTGAAGCCTCCCTCCTCTTATAGCTTGGAGCATGAGATTCAAAAGATTAGGATCCTTGTACCTCTTTCAGAGTTGGTCAAGTATGAGGACTTCCAAAGGTGCCTCTCGGAATCATTTCAGCTCGAACCTTCATATCATCCCACAGACTCAGTCAACCTCCAAGATGAAAAACCAGTTGTTATACTAGGCCCTTTGGTAGAGGATAGAGATGATTCTTTACCTCCCTTTTATACATCATTGAACATCCATGATAACTTGTTGCACAATTCCTTGATGGATTCAGGAGAATATCACAATCTCATGCCTAAAATTTTCATGGATGAGTTGAGGTTGGAGGTTACAAAAACCTACCATGACCTATATTCATTTGATTCCAGGAAAGTGAAATGCCTCGGGGTTATTAAAAACCTGGTCGTCTCCTTGTTCCAATTGTCGATGAAGAGTGTGGTCATGGATATAGTGGTAGTTGATGTCCCTCCTAAGTTTGGGATGCTCTTGTCTAGATCATGGATCAAAAGACTAGGGGGAACTTTTCATATGGATCTCTCATATGCCACCATTCCTATGTTCGGAGGGGAACATAGAATACTTTATAGAGAAGCACAACTTGCCTACATTATCAGTGATGAAGCCAACCCATCAACCACCCCATTTTCTCAGTCGATATTGATTTAGGAACCAATGTTTTGCAACTCTCTGACGCTCCTCGGCCTCCTATTGAAATTAGAAGTAAACCTATTACCTTTTTCCAAGAGCCTCCCCCCAAGACCTCTGTGTGGAAAATGTTTTTCGATGGAGCCTCTTCTAAGGAAAGTGTTGGAGTAGTTTATATTTCCCCCACCCAAGAGACCATACCTATGTCATGCAAGTTGGAATTTGAAACAAAAAACAACGTGGTAGAATATGAGCCTCTTGTCTTGGGTTTGAGAGCTGCCAAAGACATGAAAATTGAGGAGCTAGCAGTGTTTGGATACGTTGAGCTGATTGTTCATCAAGGTAGAATCTGTATCAGGATAAGCACCCGAGGTTAAGGGCCTATAGAAATGAAGTATGGGATATGATTGACAGTTTCTTCTTGGATTTTAATATTTCATTTGTTCTAAGGGAGGAGAACTCTGTAGCAGATTCCTTGGCGGTCTCAGCGAGTAATTTCAAGGTCCATTTTCCCCCAAAACTCAAGTATGAGGTGGAGATAAAATACAGGCCCTCTATCCCCAACAATGTCAAATATTGGAAGGTCTTCGAGGATGATATTGAGATTAATAAGTTCCTTGAGACTATGGATGAATTTTCTAGTATGCATATTGATCAGGATCAGGAGTCTGAAGAAAGCCCTCATGCTAATGTTTTTATGAATAAGATTGCTAACCATCATATTGTTCAGTTGCCTAGCAACCATATTCCAAAGGGGCTTGTCCCTTTGGAGAGATTGTTTGACAGAAATTATGTTGTTGTAAAGGTTGAAGGATCAACTGAAGAGGTTGGTGTGAATGAATGTAATCTAGGAGCTAAGGAGGATCCCAAATGGGTCAAATTGTCTAGCAGCTTGTTGAAGGAACAAAGGGTTGAGTATGTCAGACTCTTGAAGGAGTTCGCTAATGTTTTTTCTTGGACATACGAGGATTTAAGAACATATGACACCAGCATCATTGAACACAAAATCCCTTTGAAAGAGGATGCCAAACCTTTCAAGCAGAAGCTCAGACAGATAAATCCCATGTTGTTGTCGATTATGGAAAAGGAGGTTAAGAAGCTATTGGATGCGCAGATCATCATCCCTTTGAGATTTTCAGAGTGGATAGCTAATTTAGTGCCTGTAAGGAAGAAGAATGGGGAAATCAGTTTGTATGTCGATTTCAGAAATTTGAACCAGATCTCCAAGAAAGATAAATACCCCTTGCCAAAAATGGAGCCCATCTTGCAGAGAGTGACAGGTTCATCCAGGATGTCTATAGTCGATGGTTTCTACGAGTACAATCAGATCTTTGTCTTTCCTAAAGATAGAGAGAAGACAACTTTCACAACTCCTTGGGGCACATTCATGTATGCTAAAATGCCCTTTGTGTTGATGAATGCAGGAGCAACCTTCCAACAATCCATGGACATCACCTTCATTGGGGAAAAGGACAAATTTGTAGTCATTTATCTAGATGACATTACAGTTTTCTCCAGGTTTGATAAAGAGAATCATTATCATCTAAGGAAAGTCTTCTTCAAGTGTCGAAGGTTTGGCCTTTCACTCAATCCTAAGAAATATTTATTTTCCATGCAAGAGGGAAAATTGTTAGGGCATATTGTGTTAGATGAAGGGGTGAAAATTGATCCAAGCCGAGTAGAGGCCATCCAGTCCTTGTCTTTTCCCAGAACCAGGAAAGAGGTTCAGTCTTTCTTGGGTAAAATCAATTTTCTGAGGAGATTCATTTCTAATTTTGTTGAGTGGTTAAATACATTACAACCATGATCAGAAAGGGGAATGAAGTGAAATGGATTGTTGAGTCTAGAAATTCTTTCAACCAAATCAAGAGGGCATTGAATGAAGCACCTATGCTCATTAGCCCAGACTATTCCAAGGAATTTCTGATATTTTCCTTTGCTTCATCAGATACATTAGTTGTTGTTTTGCTACAGATAAATTCAGATGGGCTGGAACAACCTATTTCCTTTTTCATTAGAGCACTGAGAGATGCAGAAACGAGATATGATATCATGGAAAAGCGGGCTTATGCTTTGGTGAAATCCCTCAAGGATTTCAGAATCTATATTTTTCACTCGAAAATTATTGCATATGTCCCCTCAGCTTCAGTAAAAGAGATATTGATCCAGCCCGATATAGATGGAAAAAGAAGCAAGTGGATCGCCAAGATTCTTTAGTTTGACCTGGAAATCAAACCCACCAGGTTGGTGAAAGGCCAAGGTTTGGACAGGTCACTGACTGAATACATTTGCGAGGCATTGGGGGTTAATTTCATGAATATAGAATCAGAAGATCAGCAAGTTGAGGTCGCCAATGAAGACTCTCATGTCAGCCCCAACTTAGCAGGATGCCCCTGGTATAAAGACATCATATAATTTCTGCAAAAGTTGAGGCCCCCTGATGGTTTGGGTAATAACAAGGTGAGAGCTTTGAAACTCAAAGCAATCAAGTATTGTATCATCAATCAGATTTTGTACTGGAAGGATCCTCTGGGAGTCCTGTTGAGGTGTCTAGACCCACAGGAAGCCCAAAGAGGTATGTCTGATTTTCATGACAGCTCATGTGGGGGGCATCATTTCTGGAGGACCGCAGTGTATAAGATCCTCAAAGCTAGGTATTTTTGGCCCAACCTTTTTACTGATGTTTGTGCAAAGATTAGAGCCTGTACCAAGTGTCAAAATTTTGTTGGAAAGAAGTAGCTCAAATATTTGCCTTTGAAACCTGTAGCAGTTTCTGGACCTTTTTAGAAGTGGGGTCTCGACTTCATTGGAGAGATCCACCCAGCCTTGAATGGCCAGCACAGGTGAATTTTGACTGCCACTGATTATTTTACCAAATGGATAGAAGCCATCCCTACAAGGAGTGCCTCCCACAAGGTGATCATAAATTTCCTTGAAGACATCATATCCAGATTTGGTTGTCCAAGCAAGATTGTCACAGACAATGCTGCCTCTTTCAGAGCTGAGCCATTAATTAATTTTTGTGAGTAGTATGGGATCACACTATTCCATTCTACTCCCTACTACCCTCAGGGAAATGGTTTAGCATAGTTTTCTAACAAGAGCCTCATAAAAATCATCAAAATATTGTTAGAAGACATCAACAAAGCCTGGGATTCGAAGCTAAAGTTTGCATTGTGGGCTGACAGAGTTACCACAAAAATATCCATGGGCATTTCTCCTTTCCAGCTACTGTATGGCGTTGAGGCAATCTTTCCTGCTCAACTTGCTTTTCCCGTGGCGAAGTTCCTCTTGGATTACCAAGGAGAACCTGATGACATGGTTATGAGGATACTGCAGCTGGTAGAAGTGCATTAGACCAGGGAGCAGTTGCTTGATAAAGCACAAGACCATCAATAGAAAATAAAACGAGCTTTTGACAAGGATGCAAGCAAGGAAAATTTCCAACTGGGAGATCTAGTGCTCAAATGGGATGCACCCAAGCAAGACAAGGGAAAACATGGTAAATTTGAATCCTTGTGGTTGGCCCCTTCAAGATTTATGAGGTTTTTCCGAACAATACTTATGAATTGCAGAACTTGAAGGATTATGAGGTTTTGGGTGGCCCTATCAATGGGCATTTTCTCAAGAAATTTTTTGTTTAGGCCGTGACTGGCATCCCACCATTGTAAATACCACCCCCTTTGTGTTTTTATTTTTACTTGTTATTTTAATAAGAGACTCCATAACCCAGTAGCTAAGGCACTGGAGCTGCGCGTTCTTGGCAACTCACAGGGAGCATGTCATCCCCTGTGGAGCCAAATGTTATCACATGAACTTGTCAGAGCCCTGTGGGTTTGTGGTCTATACTCGATTATATGTCCTTTCCTTGTTTTTCTCTTTTTCGCAGGCCATGTATTTAAATTTTCCCTTCAGCCGACAAAGTCATTTTTCCTTTCCCCTTTCTGTTTGGGCACTCATCTCCTTTACCTTTGTCATTGATCCTTCTGTTTTCCTGAACCCTCAACCAGTCATCCAAGTTTTTATTTACACAGGCCGCAACTATGAGCACAAAGCGCAGCACTCAGAGCGATCTAATATGGACTCAAATCAAGCGAGCGAGCAGGTTCAGTTTTCAGCCGAGGAGGTTCCATTCGAAGTTCAGATTTGCAGCCCTTAGGCGATCAGGATCATAAAGTTGTGCGAATTTTAATGTCATACAGAGGTCCGAAGTCACGAGGTCAATCCTAGTTGTTTGTGCTGGGAAGGGTACGTGGCAAGAGATCAGCATTTCGCTAATTCACGGAGTGGAAAATTCAAAGGGCAAAGTCGTGAGGACTCCTGAAATGTGAACTCGTGAGTTGATTTGAGCTATTGGATCGAGGAAAGTCATGGACCGTCTATCTGAGGTGAGTGTAGAATCGGTAATCGGGAGAAGGGAGGTGAGTAGTCTTTCAACTTCTCGAGACGCGAAATCCCGATACTATGAATATTAGATCTGGACCGTGGATCTTATAGGGACAAGTGGCAGCTGATTTGATGGTTTGAGGAAGTGACTTTTGGGAGTTCTGGAAGGATTCAAAAGCAAATAGATCTGGGTCGCCCAAACCAGAGGGGCATGTGGCAGCAGATAAGAGAAATCACGATTTCGCGAGTCGGTGGTTTCAGCATGGAGAAAGACCCAAGTTCCCGAAACGTGAAATCACGAAGCACCCAAGAGTTGGGCCTGTGGTCATAGCCCGAGGCCACATAGGAGGTAGGCCCAAGAAAAAAGGTAAGCACCCAGCGCATGATTAGTGACTCAGGTTTTCAAGGAAGAAATCACGGTCGTCAGATGCATAGCAGATCAGACCATCGATCTGAATAGGGTCATTTCGCAATATCGGGTATCAAGAGATTGTAGTCAAGTGATGTGAAGGCCCTTAAAATGGGAAATCGTGATGTGCCCAGGATTTGGGCCCATGGTCATGGCCCAAGGTCACATGCAGGAAAAATGCGGTGAAGGGGAAGTTGGCACCAGGAGCTTTGGGAGCGCGAAGGAAAGGGTGTGGATTTCATGAGACCTGTACCAAAAGTCGAGGATGCCCGTGTGAGTTAAAGAACGAGACCATCATGGTTTCAAGGTGTCAGGTTGACTCGAAGGGCCGCTAGCAGTGCATGGTAAATCCCTGGGTGTTAAGCATCGTCCTGATCCCGATGAAGGTAGTTAGTGAAAAAAGGAGTGGTGGTTGAAACCTCAATTCACTCCATAAATGGAAGGTATGGAAGGTCCAGCCGTGGGGACTGAACCGTCAGCCCGTGGTACTCCTGTGAGAAGATTTTCCTACAAAACCCATGTTGATCTAAGCTCACGTCTGACAGAAGAATGCTTGCACAGTCTAACAAAGAAGACACAGACAAAAAGATTTGAATGCAGGGGCTCGATCGTGCTCTTGGTAGCGGTGAATAGTTCTAAGTATAAATAGTTAGTTTTGATATTTTGTTAGGTCGTGAACTGGTTGAGCGGTGCTCCCCATTTTGTAATGTTTTGATGCCAGAATTGTTCTCTAGTTATGTATCGGATTTGAGACTTTCAGATTAATAAAAGTTAGCCTCTTTTCATCTCTTTGTAAAAACTGTGTTCAAACACTCGAGCATGGAGGATCCAGTCGAGGGTTGTTATGTTGTTGTAATGTAGGTTTGATTCCAGCAGTATCGTGACCAGTTTTAGTCAACTTCCTTGTGATCTTTTCCCCTCTTACACTAAATGGCTCGGCCATGGAGGATCAAGTCGAGTTGTTATAGTTGCATGGTGATGTAGTTTTGATAATTGTGTTGTTGCGACTCTGTTGTTTGGACATATTTCAGTGTCTGAAGCTTGAGCTTAAGAGTGATCTTGAGCCTGAGTTTTTCTTCTCCAAGCTGCTTGAAGGCTTGATGCCCATATCAGTCTTGTCCACCTTTCTTACTAAGTCTTCCCTCTACTCATACTTAAACTCAATTCACTGACTGGAGTTAGTTGTGGCCCTTACTTCCCTGTGCATTACTTGTCTAGTTTTGTGTTGATATCATTCATGTATTGAGTTTTCCTCATTTGAACTCCACCTACATAAATCAAACATCCACCAAACATTCTGATGGGTACTGGGCTTATCCTCCCACAATCTAAAGATGACTTTCAATACTAACACAAAGTACATTAAAAAAAAACATCATTTTCTTTTAAAATGTCATACCCCTAATAATATTAAACAAAACTTTAAACCATTCATTACTTAATTACCCTTCAAGATCTATTTATATGCAAAAGCTATAATAATTTTAATATTTGTTTTTACATCACATTGAAATACAAAAATATACTTAAAAGGTATATAAAACAAATTTTGAAAAGTATTTTAAATACAAGTACATTAAAAAGGAACATCATTTTCATTACTTTAAACCATTCATTACTTAATTACCCTTCAAGA
>JASDQU010097913.1:522-21486 GCA_032191745.1 Picea mariana | reverse complement strand
TTCGCCGTCCCACGTGCTCCTTGCATTTCAGGGATCGCTTCAAACTCAAATCGAAGGTAAATGAAGATCGACGGTTCACAGGAATTGTGGGGTCCAACCATGCAGGTTCTTTACCAGGGAGTTCAAACTCCACAATATGGAAAGTGTTATCTTGATTCTAGTATTCCGGGGATCGTTGATCCTCCAGCCCATCAAGATCAATGGCAAGGGTGAATTGTGGGCCGCAAACTAGTGCATCTGCTATTTCCACCTTCACGCTCCATAGTGATTCCCCACCCTCGATATTTGTTCATAGATCGACGATGCATATCAATTAATTGGTTTAAATTTACCTTCGTACAACCTGACATATTAGAGCCGCAATATCCAAATTCCCTAGACCCAGGTCATGTGGATCTTCATAAAACTCTGGGGCTATGATCCCTGCTCTTAGTCGGGTTTTTGGTTAAGGAAATAAGCACAAGTTCAGAGTCTCCTAGATTACTGGTTTGAAGGGAACACCTTCCCAACTCGCAGAGATTTGAGCTCTGAATCAAGGCAAGGTAACTTGTGAGGTTACCAAATCGGTAAATATTCCCAGAGGCTTGATCTGACTCCAAAATGACGATGTAAATTTCTAGGGAAAGCACCTTCGAGTGATTAAACTGGGGCGTATGGAAATCCAAGAAGAATTACAGGTTCTCAAGGAAATGAATGCATATTCAATTTCTCAGACATAGACCTTGTTGACTTAGGTGACTAGTGAGAGGGGGGATAAACTTGACCATAACCTTAGATTTCCAACCCTTTAGGTTACCGGGGATGCCTCCCCTGGGATAAACCTTTCCTATCCCTAAAACACAGGGATTTCATATTAAGGTGACAGTGATAGGTTATCTTGTAGTTAGACCAATTTCCCCTTCTCATCTTGGGATTTGGACAAGTACAAATTGTGCGATAACATTATGGCGTTGTTATCAAGGAAAATCAAGTCAATTTTTCTCAGTCACATATCTTTGGTAAGATTTTCCTGAATCCCTTGTTTTACAAGCTTACCTGGTGACTCACCACTAAGATTGTAGAAAATATCAAGGGAGTGCAACATGCTCAATACGAAGAACCCTGTGACATGAGTGAAGAAGATATTTATGAAGAAGGTTTCAAACCTATTGGAGAGGAGAAAGAACTATCTCATGATACTATTGAAAACAATGAAGACTTCATTAAATAACATGAGAATGAAATGTTGGTGTCCACTCCTCCCTTTGTTGAAGTCATCCAAGATTTCATTCCTCCTACGCAATAAGAAGAGAATGTGGTTAGTCATTTTCTTTTTCAGGCTTTTGATGACACCCTGTTCTATAATTCAGAAGGTGAAGAAATAGAGGAACTTTTGGATGCACTAGTCCCTTCATGTTATAATGAAAGTGATTAGTTGATTGAGAATATTGATGAGTTATACATGTTGGGGGATGTGTTATCACCCTGTAATTTCCCAGGCTGAGGAGGAAATCGGCAGGGGTAACTACAAAACCACTTTGGAGTCAAGGATCTATCTCTCCAATACTCATAGAGGGATCTCTTTGTATGATTTAACTTTTTTGGTTGGGAATTTTAGGCTAGTTATGATAGTACAAGGTTTAAGGGTTTGTTTTGAATTTGTTTTGGTTAGAAAAGGAAAGATAGGACATTGGGAAATGGGGTCAAATAGGTCTAACTCAATCAAAATAGGTTCTACAGGAAAAATTAAAGGGAAATATAGGCACTCAGTTGGATGCTTTAAAGTTTGGTGAATGATCAAGAAGAAAAGAGGGATGAATTAGGTCATAATAGAGCAGTTAGGAATCCTAGAATTAACCTTCGGGTAGAAAACATTGATATTGCTTTAAACTGGGAACATGGTGTTTTTAGGCAAATCCTGAGATTTAATCTCTTTAAAACAATAGAGAAAAGAAACACATATGAAAATAGAGGGAACACAATTACAGTGAGAAAAAATTCACCAACATAAGTGTCACAAGAATCCTGTAAATGTGTTACTATTTTGATAAACTATGGTTCTGTGAGCTAATTACAACAATGGACACTTATTTTCAGTATTTTCCAACCCTCAATACTTCGTAAACATGAGCATTTATACAATTTATTAGCATCGAATCCTGTCATAAATGAGCAGGCTCAAATCCAACTAAATCTAAACTAATAAGATCCAGGATTACAATATACATGGATTATGTGAATCTATTCGGATCTCTAGAGTCTGATTTAATGGGGGTAGTTGATGATTTTTTTTCCATGTATGTTGCTTTGTTGGCCTCTTGATGTTGACTATGGCCACCTTTGAGAACATCAGGCGATTTAATCTGAGAATGGTTAATGGTGGGTCGATCCTTAGCTATCGGGTGTTGCTAGTAGTGATGACTTGGGGATCACATATGAGTGCAAGCTTCGCATGATGTAGTGGGAGATCAATGGCTATGTGGAAATATGCAGGTGGTCGTGATTGGGAATGTGTGGGGTGTGAATATTTGGAAGATGAGGCATAAGGAGAGATGATGTGTAAGGCACAAAGGTGGTGTGGTAAGGGGGAAAAGGGTGTGGTGGCAGAGTGGTGTGATAGGTGAGTGAAGTGTGATGGGATTGGTAGAGGACAAGTGCTACGTCAAGGGAGAGGCGATGCAATAGGCGGGATGAAGTGAGTGGAGGATAGTTGTGAGCGGGGTAGTGGAGTGGTATTGGGTGAGTGGTTAGCGGTTAGCTCGGAGGGGGGGGGTAGGCGATAAGTGGTATAGAGTGAGGAGGTTCCAAGTTAACATGATGTAAATGGGATGTTATTTTCTATGATGGAGATCCCATTTATGACATTGAATATCATTTCCAACTGTTTCCTTCACAACCATCATATGAGATTGTTGTTGATTTTGATAATATTCTTTTGAGAACTTGGATATATTTTATGAAGAAGAATTTCAACCACCGTTGTGCTCGGATTTTCATAAGGGTGAGGACACAATTTTCTTGGAGAAGGATGCTTTTGATGAGGTTTCCCAGTATCCTTCTTTTCCTTTATATCTCTATGTAACTAAGTATGTAGCTGGGAAACATGTCCCTTGTCCTAGGTGGTTCCTAGGGAGAAGCCTTCTCTTGGAATTTAAAGATAGATTGAAGTGTTTGAGAAGAAGTCTAGTACCTCGATATTTTTACCTTTATTTGAGAAGTTGTCAATCATCCTATATATTCTTGTTCATCCCGTATCATACCTCAAGGATTGATGAGGTTCAAGGTAGTCAATATTTTGGGCCTTCTAGTCAGTCTCTTGAGTCTTTTCCTCTTCACAACCCTTTTCAGAGATGGATTGAGAACTCTTCTGGAAATGTGGCTTGGCATGATTTTGTCCCTCCCTCCCACCTCCATGAGTTAGATTTTATGATTATCTATGATATAATGTATGCTATAACTCTTGTTATTTTTTTTCTAGACTTATCCTTCCATTGGTTTATGCTGGAGCACAAAGGTAGGTTTTGTGATATAATACTAGCATGATTGTACTGGTTATATGATTATACCTAGCATTTCTACTAACATAGAATAGTGTAGGTGGTTAGGAATTTTCATCTTGCATTTCATTGTATATATGTTTCATACTACATATCATGGTAGTATAGTTTGCATTTGTCTTAGATTAATCTGCATACATACTTATGATTTACATGTTCCTTTATTTGCATGTTTCATTGCTATGTCATACTTGTATGTTTTCATTAACATGTTAGAATAGAATTTTATTTTCAGCATTCACTTTTCAATTTTGATCATCTCTCATAAGAACAAGGGGTGTTAGAACCACCTTAGTTACTCTAACATTTTTCTTGAGTGTGTAGGCACAGGTCGTACTCAATATGTTGAGGTTCTCATGTTCTCTATGATGAACACATGTTCCCAAGTAGGAGCATGATGTTACCCCTTCACACTAGGGGTAACTATGGAGATCATGTCTCGAGGCACATAGGTAGCAGACATGGAGTGTTGAGAGAAGGATTGACTAGCATAGACCCACATTCCCCTTCTATTTTGATTGATGCGCCAACATATATCGCCAACAGCATAGCAACATCTATCACACTGGCCTGGCTCCAGAGGACATTAGGTCTTCCTTCATGAGGTAATAATTCTAGTATCATGGTAAGTGTCTCCCTAATAATTGAAGCATTTGAACATGTTGCAAAAATTCTTTCTTGATTACATAACGTTTGCTTGGAAATTATACTCTTTTCCTTATTTAACCTTGGTGGGTGTCAATTCATCCTAGTAAGTTGGTCACCCTTATGGATGGGGTGCTACTAGGGGTTCCTTGAAGAGTCATTGTCCATTCTCGATCATACTTATCACCTTCCATGTTCTTTCCATTCTGTTTCCTCATCTTTTAAGATGTTCAAGTGCATTGACCCAAGAAGGGATTGTACCTCATTTCATGGGAAGAAGGGGATGAAGACCTAGAGGGAATGTAGCTAGAAAAAGATAAATCCAAAATTATAACCTTCTATATGCTCATCGAAAGAGGTCTTGAGAATAATGAAACATTTCTCTTAAATAAATTTAAGACCGACAAAAGAAAAACTCACATATATAGATGTCCCACTTGTTGAGGTTTCTACACATGTGCAATATACCCTTTACTTTACCCACATGGTACTTTGTGTACCTCTAGCTTTAAGAGATGTTGTGGTACTTATTCAAGTCTTATGTACCCAATTGAAGTACCTGAATACAAACCATTGTATGTCATGAACCCCATGCCCGAAGGATTTTCCCACTCCACCTCACACTCATACATGACTTAGATGGGTTTATCTTGGAAAACACCCTTGAATTGAGGACTGACTAGCCCAATAGGATGCCTTGACACCCCTCCCACACCTAAATTTGACAAATTGTATAACATATTTGAGCATTTTTTTAGTTTGAAAAGGGGGGTTTGATGCACATGTTCGAGTGGTTTGAATATTAGATGGGATTACTTGGCATGATTCTTGTGACTTATGGACCCTTGGAGGGCGTACATTTTTTTATTTGAAGAACCTTGCCCGATGGACATGTATTTGTGATGAGATGACTTGTTCGGGCCTTCATAGGGGATTTGGAGCCCAAGGATGAATGTAGAGACCCCGCATTTGGGGAAAGATAGTGATCACTATTGCATAGGAGATCGTTGCCTTTGGAGGCACTCTAGTAGTTCTAGATGGAGGGATCCCACCTTCTCATTCCTACACACTAGCCTTTGGAGGCTTGGACGTCACTTACCTAGCTTATGACGTCACCATGAAGAAAGATAGGGTTTGATCATTTGGAAGGAGGTTATGGCACATTGTTTTGGCACATGTGGCATGGTTATTGACCTTTGGAGGCCCAACGTTCCACTTAGCAACCTCAACATCACCTTCTTGAAGCCTAGTGTCACCGTAGAAGGGATGAAATCACCCTTTTAGGATTATTCCTTGTAAAGAATGGATTTATTTTAATTTTAACTAGCAAGTTAAGAAGTGTAACATCTCGGTTTTAACTGTTATGAACTAAGGATGTATTATGTAATTATGACTTAGGATGGTGAGCCAGTAGAGTTGAAAAGGGGCCAGAGTTTCTAGGAAATGTAGTACTTCATATAAATTAATAAAACACACTGTTGGCTGCAAGATAGACAAGGGAAGAAGATATAGGGGGCTGTGATTCCACGAGAGAGGGGCGCTTGAGGGGATACGTCTTATTATTATTATTTTTATTTACCCATAATTGATTTTATGGAGAAAAGGGGTTACATGAGATTCTTGGGAGGGAGGCCATGTGGCTCTTGTCTTCATGTAATTAGTTAAGCATCCCTTGGGTTTTTTTTTGTTTCTTCTTCTTCTTCTTCTCCCTGATCCTTGTTCTTCTTATTCTTCCTTTTTCCTCACTCATTGGGGCTATTTTTCGTGTTCTCTTGGGAAGAGCATGAAAACAAATGGATGGAAGAGGAGAGCCATTGCTAAATGGTTGTAATATAATTTACTGATCATTCTAGGAGGGAATGGATGGCCTTGTGAATGAGCTTGATGGAAACTCGGATAAAACTGTGCATAGTTCAGAATCCCTAGAGTTTCTAGTAGGGATATTTCCTGACCAGTAGCACTGGAGATCTGGACAGAAGTGGGATAGCCTAAGGGACTGCAGGGAAGAGAAAGGTGTTCATATATTTGGGTTGTGCAGGTTGATGGAGAAAGATATCTAGAAATTCAAATTTGTTGTGAGGTTGGGAAACTTGAGAGCTAGTTAGCCAACTATTGTGTGTTTTTAGATTTTTCCTAGGACTTGTCCTTATGGATTCATAACCCTGGATTGGGGGTGACCTATTGTTGAGAGTAAAAGAAAAACAATGTCTATGGTTGGGAGGAACGTCCTTCTCTCTGTCATGTGTTTTTTGTATAATGTATATTCCGTTGTGTATTTAATTAGCTCTGAGATATGTATGTATAATGTGTATGTCTTATGGTTATTTGGTGTGCATGGAACATTGCTTATTTGTTTTATGTTGTAGCATGCATCTTGTCTTATGCAGGTGATTTGCATGCCTCTTAATTAACTTAGAAGTGATTCGAATTGAGATAAGTCACTGTGAAGTGAGTACCTAGACTGCAGCGTGCCTCGCCTACGGGTGGTTGGGTGTGTTGTAGTCATATTAAGTGGCGTAGCCCAACCTATGGGTGGTTGGGTATGTTACAAAATGATATCAGAGCTACAGGTTGAAACACCGGGCTGGAATGGGCCAGATTCATTAGAAAATATCTCAGGTTGAGATTGAGTTAGGACCTTCAAGTCGTGAAGCTTAGGAGGATTGGCGTTGCATATTCCGCACAGAAGCTAGAACGTTCGAGATCCTTAGTAAGGGTTTGAAGGGTCATCACCATCCCTTTATAATTCAGGAACGATCGCCATCATGGGATCAAGAGAGATGTAGACTATTAGATAGAAGGGCAAGTGAACAGTGGCCATACGATGGGGGAAAATAGGAGGTTGGGGTAAGAATTAATCCCTAGCCGTTGGATCTGACAGATCAATCGTTAGTCATTGATCAAAGCCATGTGTGGAAGGAAGGACTTCAAAACTTTGTTGGTTCGATGATCTGAGCAAGCAGGCTAGGCCTTAACTGCTGAAGGCTGGAGTTGTGAAGCCTTGTTAGTCGTATGATATGATGGGAGGCGTGGAGGGATCCAACTCATTGATCATGGTCACCCGGCATGGACCACTTCAGGAGTTTTAAACCTTGATGAACTTCTATAACCCAGAGTCCTGGAGCATCGAATTCTCAAAGTCCCATCGACTGTTAGATGGAGCAGTGGACTTCGGGAGTGTTTAGGACCATCAAATCTAGAAAGGGTGGAAGGATAGTGAAGCTTTAGATCTTCGAAACCTCGTCACTTCGAATTTAAGGAGTATGGGGGTTGTCTGGAGAGAGAAGCCCTGAATCTCAAAGCTCGGAGTTAATCAAAACCGTTGGTTGTGGGAGGAGTGTGAGCTATTGATTTCTTTTGGGGTTTGACTATCTGGGAGGTAGCATGTGTTGGACTCGGGAAACTTTTGAGGCCCAGAGCTACGGAGTCCCATATTTGATTGATGACATGTCTTGCTGCACGTGGGAGGGGGGTCGTGTAAGGACATGTGTCACCCGGATTCAAGACCTTTTAGACCCCAATTTGTAACACATGGGTGATGTTCCACGGGTCCACATCACCTTGGGTGACAAAAATGTGTCATGTCAGCTCTAGGAGTTTGTGACTTCGACTACCAGGGAAAAGTGTTGAAGAACGAAGTGGCGAAGGCACACATCCCATCGATCTATGATCCCTTCAGGACCTGCCTCGACCATTGGATCAAGTAGAGGGAGCAGAGTTATGTACTTCAGAGGATTGTCACTGCGAGGAAGTAGAAGACTCGGGGATGGAAATATCTCGGAGCCCCGTAGCTTCAAATTTTTGAATTGGTTGAGAGTTGTCCATGTCAACGTGTGATTAAGTCGCAACCATCGATCTCGTTGAAGCCTCTAGATAGGGGTAGATAGGGGTAGTACCGTCCATTCAACAGGAGATTAAATATCGTCGTTCCATTTTTTCTAGTAGAGTTATTAAAGGCTTCGACGAAGTGTAACTCTGGGGAAAACATAAGTGGCCAAGGGAACATAGTCAAAGGCTGAAGTCCATAGGACTTAGTGCCAACACCAGTCCCATGCTAAGGTAAAAAGGGTCTGAAAGTAAACCAACCCATGGACTTGGTGTTCGCGTAAGCTTCTGTGTAGAAAAAAATAGAGCGGAGTAATAAAGGGAGATTAATCCCACGGTTTCAATCCTTGGTCACATGGAACTTGGTTCAAAGGAAGCACCTTTGCATTTTTAAATTTTTTTTGTATCATCTAAGGGGGATGAAAGTGGTTTTTCAGGGAGCCCTAAATTTCATCTCCGATATCCGATTGGGGAAAAAATACATTCTTTGGAAAGATGATTCAGAGGATTTAGAGGAAAATAACATGGGACTGTTATAATATGAAGATCAATATAATTTAAATGAAAATTTTGTATAATATGTATAATTCTAACAAGATGATTGCTTGCAGGTTTGTCAGGATTATAGGTATAATAAGATCAATTCCAGTCTAGGATTAGATGTTAGGGTCATGGAAGCATGACAGATCTTGCATGAGTTGGATGAGGTAATCAAGAGCTATAGATAAAGTAATGAATGTGGAAAAAGGACTCAAGAATAGTGGAACAAAAGTATTAGTCAACAACTACAGGATCTGAATAAATTGCAGGTACTAAAAAAGTAAGAACCCTCACATATGATATGAAGCTAGCAGGTTAAATATGTCATGGATGGGAATAAAAGGAAAAGTGTGAAAGAGATACACTCTTGATATCAGAGTTCACATCGGAAAGCAGGATGCCAATGAAGAGAATTGGGAATGCCCTCTCACTTGAAAAGTGTCATTGAGTGAAAACGGACTTCCATTGGGAATGGTATTAAGTGTGAAAGGTATGGTTTCACAGGGAAAGGTGAATGAAGTAACCTAATGGAAAAATAAGGAGTAAAAGTACCTTATTCAAGAAAATTGTAGTAGAGTGATGGAATATTTGAGCTACTTCATTCCAGGGTGTTGGAATGTTTCTTAAAGGTAAATTTGGATATAATGATTTCCTAGGAGAGGCTATTGAAAATAGAAAACATTGGTTGGATTGTAGAATGCCCAAGTGTAACTTGGATGGAAAGTGTTCAGACCAGGGAACCATAGTGCATATGAGTAGAATGGGAGCACACAAGGCATCAAGGATCTGAAGGAGTTCAAGGACAACCAACTACAACATAAATAGATAAATAAATAAGTGAATTAAGATAGAAATGCACTAGAGTGCATGAAGCATACAATGAAGTTAAAATGCATGTGCATTAGTAGGCATGCTAACAGTAAATGCTTGGTGCATATGGATGTGTAACTGCACATGATTGGATATGCATATAACATGTTTGTGAACTTAGAATAGTCTATTATTATGAAATAATTTTTGAATATGACTAATGATGGATTATGAATTCAGGAAAAATGATATAGAAGGGTTAAGGATGTGGATGTTGTTGTTGCTTATGATTTCCATATAGGTAGAGATCCATGAGGGTGGCAGGAATGGTGATTAGAATGATGAGGGAGGAAGTATGTGAGCTTCTACAAACATCAGTTGGTCAGATAGCAACAAGTAGGTTGATAACAACTAGGCATGTACACATTTAGTTTTTGTTGATTCATACATGTTTAAGGGGATTGAGGTAAGAATTCCCTCAGTTAATTTTCAATATTTAAATCGATAGGTATTGTCCAAAGGCCTATAGTATCTAAATATTGTTGATTCTAGAATGCATTTAGATAAAATGTTGGTTTCATATTATGTTATGATTGGTTATGGGATCATAACTGGATTAATTCAGGAGACATATGCCTTCTATAACAATGAATATCCATAGAGCTAGTCATGTGTGATACCACAATATGGTTGGATATGGAAGGGCTATAGTGCTATGTGAGTTATCAATGGTATCTACTGTATATCTGATGTTTGGAATGCAACCCCTTTGCCGACACTGAAGAACACTTAAGGATTATATTCTTCGTGTTGTGTTTGGGTTGAAAAGGAAGGTATCCAAATAGTTAGGGAAGCAGTAGGAAGTGTGTGGATGATGTGTTGAGTCATTAGCCAAAACTTCCAACTCATCGTGGTGGAATGCATGACATAGTTATGTGGTATTATGTAGCCAATGCATGGATTCATTGTGTATATGTCGTCATGGGTATTAGCACATTGATTGCTATTTTATTTAGTAAGTAATTGTTGCATTATGAAAATCATGTGGTGTTGAAAATACACAATGATGGAAAGATGCATTATATTTAATATGAATACTATTTTTGAAGTTGTTTGTCGGATAATCCACAGTTGGCGTCATTTTTGTCGACGTTTCGAATCCGAATCGAGATTCATCATCAGGACTAATTGTCAATTGATGGCTTGCTGATCTCGGTCAATTAATAGTTATTGTGCATGATGTTTTTGAGATTTTAACCTAGGTCGGTTGTCTAAAAACGTACAGAAATTAATTTAGTTAATTTTGTTTATATTTTTTAAACTAATTAGTAATATAGTAATATAATAAATCATAACTTATTACTAAGTTTGTAAAGTTATTTAATAATATATATAAGTAAAAATAAGTTTTTAGTGTTTCTCGTTTAAGTGAATTATATTTATATTTATAAACATAAATTAAACATTTAATTAATTGAATTATATGTAAGAAGCTTTTAGTTATGGTTGTTTTTAGGGTTAGAGTTTTAAAAGTGTTTTATAACTTTATAAATAATATAATACTTAGTTCTTTTAATTGAATTGTAATAATAGTTTAAGGTAGGAAGGGAGTAGTTAGGCTATTTTAGGGTTATAGTTTTATATTTTTATTTATTAGTAATATTTAATTTTATGTATAAAGTTTAGTGAACTAGTTACTAGAATACGGAAAGGTGGGGTTTAGGTTTAGTTTTTGGTTGATTAGAATAAAATGATTAGAATGTAACAAAGTAGGAAAATATATTTGGATGATTAGTCCTGATGATGAATCTCGATTCGGATTCGAAACATCGACAAAAATGACACCAATTGTGGATTATTCGACAAACAACTTCGAAAATACTCACCACAGAAATCTAAAAACAACAATATGAATACTAGTTGAAGGTGATTGGATTATTGTTTGTTACAATTCCAAGATAAGTTTTTGGAGATATTAAAAATGTTACAAGTGATATTACAGGAATTATTGAATGAAATGGGGTGAATGCATGCATATATTATATAACATAGAAATGATTATGCTAACAGCTGAAATGATGTGAGTATTGCTAACTCATGAAATTGAAAACCCCTCAGGAACTATTAGATATTACAACAAGAAAGTTGCAGGTTAAAAAAGCTACATAATGATAAATTACAGGAAATCTCTGTTGAGGGGACAAAGTGATAAAAATATTTTTGGATAGAAGAAATAAAATATTGGTTGATAATACATGCGTATGTAATGATGATTTGTTCCAATTAATAGTTGGATTAATAGAAGTTATTGAATTATAGATGTAAATAATTCCGAGATCACTTTTGTTGGAATCAGTGTAGGGCTCTTTTTAAACTTCCCTTCACAAAACTCCTTAGTTAACAATCATCATTTACTCATCACTTATTACTATCATTTATAACCAGTTAAATATGAACATATATTAGAAACACATACCAGCAACATATATCATCAATAATTCATCACCACAAGGAACACAAAGAACACAAGATGTATGTACGATTTTCTTTTTATTACGGACTACAATCCTTGGGTTATCAGCAATAACTGAATAGAGTACAACTCTACAAGAGCACCAACTCTGTAATGCAAGACTCATCTTAAAAAACTCAACACCAACTGAGAGGAGGATTCAATCCTCAACATATACCAATCTGTCAACAAGTACGCGACCTCTCAGTAGTATAGAAAGTGTATGTACGTGCCCTACCAATAGTACAACACATGTATGTACGTGACCTGTCTATACTACAGCCTGCGTATGCCTTATGAACAATTATGGTTTTTCTCTCCTTAAAAAAATTATATCCTCTGCATCTTTCAGTCACATCTACTTCTGCCATTCACTATCCAATCCGTACCATAAACAATCAAAACACATCTATTCTCTCCAACAACTTACTTATGCTCCTCAATCCATACAATATGAATGTTACTCAATAATAAGTAACTAGTATACTATGGAAACCGAAACATAAGAGTGTTTCTCACTCTATCAATCAAACAACATAATTATATCACAACATCCATACCAAGAATGCCTTAAGATTTCACCATACAATAAACAAGAGTATCTATCAAGACAATTATGTAACCATACTAGAACTTTTTTATGGCAAATCTGAGCCCATATAATGTAGATCTGGAACTTTCTTTAGAATTTAAGAACCTGGCATCATCTCACACTCAAGTCTTCATGACTTCCTCCAATTGTATGCACTCTGTCCTCCTTCAGCCCGCATGTGTACGCGCTCTGGCTCATTGCAACCCACATATGTACGCTCTTTGGCCCACCGTTGCTCGCGTACTCCTTTAGAAACTAGGGTTTCTGAACTTCTAAAAATTTTTTCATCAAGATCTCAGACTTACAAAAATTTTGATGCATCCATGAGATCCTCTAGTCAATCTCTCTCTTAGAATAGATCTTCAATATATGCTCAAGATATATTTTTCCAAGAGACCCTTGTCTCTTATTTATACTCTCCAAGTAGCTTCCTTAGAAGCATCTTCTTGGCCACTTTGTCCACATAGCCACTTTTTCCACATAGTCACCTATGTCCAACTTTGTCGAATTGGCCACTTGTCCATATATCCAATAGCTACTTGACCACTTAACCCACTTTCCTCATTTTAGGGTTAACTCTCTTATAACCACTTTCCATTACTAGAAAGTTCTCCATTTACTTTATTATTTAAATAATCCTCTTTGACTTTATCACTTCACTTTATTATTTAAATAATTTCTTCTTTGTAAGAACTTTGACTTCTTTGACCTTTTGGGGCTTCTATCCATCATATGAGGATCCTCCAATGTTGTAAGGCCACAACTATCAAACCGTGAGGAGTTATGTGGCATTCCACATACCACTAGAAATGTCATGACAAGTAATATCCATATAGGATAGTTTCAATGACAAATTCATTGACCTTCATCTCATTATTCCACAATTAAGCATGGGTTCTCTAACCATACTTCTAGGATAACTCAACCGAAAAGTGTCTTCCCATGAGGTCTTTCACCATAAGGGGACCACTTTGGAGTTCATCCATTTGTACTTCCTATCAACCATGAAAAGACAATAATGAGTCATCTTTACATCAATCCAACTTGGAATAACCCATGAAAGATCATTACATTAATGCATCAATCCATCTTCATCTATGCATCATATTTCAATGAAACCACATCTATCCATCTTCATATATGCTTCATATATCAATGCCAATACATAGTACATCAGTATACTAAGACAAGACATTGTTCCTTTGACATCAATCCTTTAGCATCAATGACAACATGATCCAAAAAATCCCCTTTTGGCATTGATGGAAATACCAACATTGATGTCAACATCAATTATTGATGAAAACATGTAGACAAGGAATTGTTGTACATCAATAGCCATCTCAATCACATCAATGTGACTATCTCTCCCCCTTTGACATCAATGGAAAAGGGTAGTTCTCTCCTTGGGACTGCTCCCCTTGCTTGAACTCTCCTTGGGGCTGCTCCCGTGTCTGAATGCCTTTGATATTCCTCTGAATAATATCTCCCCTTTTGAACAAGGGACATTGCTATGATGTAATGTTGAAGATATATCGCTCATGCTCCCCCTGTTACCATTTCTCCCCTTGAACTATGCCTCTGTCCTCTTTCTCCAAGTATAGGGATCTTTTTCCAAGTATTTATCTTTTCATCTGATAAATCTTTCCTCCTAGAATAATGGGAAGAAGAATGACTCCCCCTATGTGTATGTCCCCCCCTATCTTCTCTGCAATATGAAAAATATGCTACCACTGCAATATGATTCTTCTTCAAATTCTACTACTGAACTGGAACATAGATCAGCTGCTTCAAAAATAATCTGATCTCCCTATAACGATCCTTGGACCTATCCATGCATCAAACTTGTGCCATAACATACATCATGCAACAAGATATATGTCAACAATGAATAAAGAATCATGAAAAAAATATCAACTAGGTACATCCTGTGCCATATTGTGTGCCAACCATGCACATCATCCATGTACATCAACCATGTACATACAGTGACATATAATATACCATAGGATATCATCAATGGATTGTATCAACCATATTCCAAGAACATGTGCCGACTGTGTATCTCAACCATCAAGTATCGTAACAAGTGTCTCAACTATATCAACCCATACATCAACAAGTGCACCAAACATGTATCACTACTTGTACCAAGCAAGTGGATCAACCATGCACCAAAACCATAACAAGATGAACTACAATCAAGATGTGTCCTCATACATGTATTTGATATCAACCATAAGCCATGTGCCAATCATATTTCTAGTAGGTGCCTCTAAGAATGTATCAAAAGTGTACCAAACATGCATCAACTATAGATCAAACTATGACTCATCAATGGTGTAAAACATGACCACCTCATCAACTCATCAACTACATGTCCCAATATGTAGCTCAACCACATGCCAAATGCATGACCCAAGATATCCAATAAATATGCCTCTAACAATACATCATCAAATATGTCAATGGAACTCAAGTCATGTATCCTAACATATCTGCCTCAACCACCATTCACTTCAGAAAATACTAAGAATCCAAAACTACATGTACAAGAAGTGTGCCTCAATAGATCAATGATATCTCTATCTAGAATCATCATGGCATATCTCAAAACAAAAGTTCTATAACTTCACTGTCACAACCAACATTGTCCCTCAACAGAAAAATGCTTCAATCCACACTCTAGGGTTAGTACCATGCATCCAAGATAGTATTTCAACACTCAACCATATGTCACCACCATACATAAAATAATTATGTATGCCAACATGAAAACCTACAACAAACCATGTCAGACCCTACAACATACCATGTCATACCATGCAACACAAAGTTATACCATCATACCATGTTGCAACTCATATGAATAGCGTTTTTCCCAAGGATTTTACAACAGATACACGTCCTTCTATACAAATAGCTCGCTTATGTACGTGACCTATTTATAGGTAAGCTCACTTATGTACACGACCTATTTATAGGTAATATGTACGCGACTGTTACCAATGTAACCCGCATATTCTTCAAAAGATGTCAAAATTGAGCTTCCGTTAAGGCCGCCATTTTGTTCTGATTGTTCAGTCTTCTTCACCTACTTCTGAAGGTGTCCGAGCCTCTCAGATCTTGAGGTCCGAGCTTCCATTTTTTCAAAAATGTCTTCATTCCTAACTTCATGCTTTCTTTTACTCATGCTATATGAAGCATTTCTCATGGACTGTCTTCTTGTGTTCCAACAATCCTGGGATTTGTGGCCTACCCTTGCCTCTTATTTATACTCTCCAAGTGGCTTCCTTAGAAGCATCTTCTTGGCCATTTTGTCCACATAGCCACTTTTTCCACATAGTCACCTATGTCCAACTTTGTCCAATTGGCCACTTGTCCATATATCCAATAGCCACTTGACCACTTAACCCACTTTCCTCATTTTAGGGTTAACTCTCTTATAACCACTTTCCATAATTAGAAAGTTATCCATTTACCTTATTTCTTAAATAATCCTCTTTGAATTTGTCACTTCACTTTATTATTTAAATAATTTCTTTCTTGTAAGAACTTTGACTTCTTTGACTTTTTGAGATTCTAGCCATCATATGAGGGTCCTCCAACTTCGTAAGGCCATAACTCTCAAACCGTGAGGAGTTATATGACGTTCCACATACCACCGGAAATGGAATGACAAGAACTATCCATCTAGGATAGTTTCACTAAAAAATTCATTGACCTTAATCTCATTATTCCACAATTAAGAATGGGTTCTCTAACCATAATTTTAGGATAACTTAACCACAAAGCGTCTTCCCATGAGGGCTTTCACCATAAGGGGACCACTTTGGATTTCATCCATTTGTACTTCCTATAAACCATGACAAGAAAATAATGAGTCATTTTTACATCAATCCAACTTGGAATAACCCATGAATGATCAATACATTAATGCATCAATCCATCTTCATCTATGCATCATATATCAATGAAGCCACACCAATTCCATCTTCATCTATGCATCATATATCAATGAAAATACATACTACAACAATATACTATGACAAGACATTGTTCCTTTGACATCAATCCTTTGGCATCAATGACAACATGATCCAACAACTTTGTGATTTTGTTTTGAATTGTTACCATGAAAATATATATATAGCTTGTACATGAGATATTGAGAATTTGTTTGGCTGAGGAATTATAAAATTGCAGGAAGAAAGGGTCTTGGATATGGCAGTGTTGTAAGCCCATAAATAAGACCAATTACTATTTCTACAAGACCCAAATTATTATGAGCATAAGCTCATGTCTGGAAATTTTATTTTTCCTATATAAAACAGTTTTGGGAATTATAATTTAATAAATTACTGACGAATTGTTTTGGTTGAATGTAGTTCGAGAAAATTGCAGGTAGGATGGTCTTGAATATGGCAGGGATGTAAGCCCATAAGGAAGGTTGGTATCTACAGCTACAAAGAAAAATATTATGAGCAAAAATCTCATGCTTGGGAAAATTTTGTTTTCCTGTATAAAACAGATTAACATTTATGATTGAAAATGATTATAGTGATATCTCATGATGACTATATACGTATAATACAAATGAGATGTTGGATATGCAAGTTGGAAAACATGGAAAGGGATATTGTTGTGACATGAGAACCATGTGTCCCTATAAATATTCTTGTGCAAGAACACCTTGACTAGGAAAGATGGATCACCTGAGGGAATGTATAGCAAAGAAGGGAATGCCTGAGCCTAGGATTGGAAGGTGAGTGACCACAAGGAAGAGGAGACTTTGATAGATCTTTTAAAATATTGATTGGGATCATGCAAAAAATGGGTATGTCAAGGTAAAATATTGAGCCAAGTTAACAAGAAAGTCAAATGGATGCATGCCCATGAACTGCACAGATAAGTATTTTACTAGATTATGAAAAAATTACTTTTAAATTATGACAAAAATAAAGACTTTATGCACAAAATTGTGAATTGACATACTCGTTGATTGGAAATGTTGTAGGAAAATGATGAATTTTGAGGACTTAGAAAAGTACCAGACTATGAGGAAGAGAAGAAGGTGATGCTGGAGAAGATGAATGACAAAGGCATGGAATGAAGAAATTCCAATGGACTTGTTGCAGATGGAGTTCTAGAAGCCGCAACTCTGAAACTTCCTGGCTAAGTGCACTGGAGCCCTAGAGAGAAGTGGAGGAACATAAGGGACCACATGGCAGAGAAAAGGGTTTGTTTCTTTGGGTTCTGCAGGGTTGAGAGGGAAGGAGAGCTTGTTGGTTGGAATTGCTGCCAGAAATATAAATTCTGAAGATCATTATACATGTTTTGGGTCAGAATGCACATGGATACATGTTTAATTTTAGGCTAGAGTGCCTATGTATATAATATTGGGATGGATTGCCTATGTGGATTAAGGCCACAAGGTCTGGATTTATAATGTTAATAAAATTGGAATGGTGTTGGAAACTAAGGACAATGCTGAAATAAGAGGAGGGGGATGCAACATCTCGGTTTTAACTCTTATGAGCTAAGGATGTATTATGTAATTATGATTTAGGCTGGTGAGACAGTAGAGTTGAAAAGGGTCCAGAGTGCCTAGGAAATGTAATACTTTATACACATTAATAAAATACACCGCTGGCTACAATACATACATGGACAAAAGAGATAGGGCACTATGATTCCACGAGAGAGGGGGGCTTGAGGGGCTAAGTATTATTATTATTATTTTTATTTACCCATAATTGATTTTATGGAGAAAAGGGGTTACATGAGATTCTTGGGAGGGAGGCCATGTGGCTCTTGTCTTCATGTAGTTATTTAAATGTCCCTTGGGGGTTGTTTTCTTTCTTTTTCTTTTTCTTATTCTCCCTGGTCCTTGTTGTTGTTCTTCCTTTTTCCTCACTCATTGGGGGTATTTTTTGTGTTCTCATGGGGTGAGAATGACAACGAATGGATAGAAGAGGAGAGTCATTGTGAAATGCCTGTAATATAATTTACTGATCATTCCAGAAGGGAATGGATGCCCATGTGCATGAGCTTGATGGCAGCTCGGATAGAACTGTCCACAACTGAGAATCCTTGGAGTTTCCAGTAGGGAGAATTCCTAACCAATAGCACTGGAGCCCTAGAGAGAAGTGCGGAAACCTAAGGGAATGCAGGGCAGAGAAAGGTGTTCATTTTTTTGGGTTGTGTAGGTTGAGGAGGAAAGAGAGCTAGAAATTTGGATTTGCTATGAGGTTGGGAAACCTGAGAGCTAGTTAGCCAACTGTTGTGTGTTTTTGGATTTGGCCTAGGACCCATCCTTTTGGATTCATATCCATGGCTCTAGGGTGAACTACTGTTGAGAGTAAAAGAACAACAATGTCTATGGTTGGGAGGAACGTCCTTGGTCTGCAGCCAATTGGTGAATCTTTACTTGAAAAAAACTTCTTTATGTCATGTGTTTTCTATATAATGTATATTCTGTTGTGTATTTAATTATTTTTGAGATATGTATGTATAATGTGCCTATCGGTTGGTTATTTTTTGTGCATGGAACGTTGTTTATTTATTTTATGTTGTAGCATGGATCTTGGCTTATGCAGGTGAATTTCATGCCTCTTAATTAACTTAGAAGTGATTTGAATTGAGATACATTGTTCATCAATCATAAATCAATCAATCCTTTGACATCAATCAATCAGTTGACATCAATCAATCAAACTATTGGCATCAATGACAACATGATCTAACAATATCCCCCTTTGGCATTGATGGAAATACCAACATTGATGTCAACACCAATTAGCAATTATTGATGTCAAAATGTAGATAAGGCATGCTCTACATAAATAGTCAATGTGACTATCTCTCCACATCAATCTCTCCCCATCAATAGACATCAATCACATCAATGTGATTATCTTTCCCCCTTTGACATAAATGGCAAAGGGCCATTCTCCTCTTGGGGATGCTCCCCCTGTCTGAGTGCCTTTGATCTTCCTCTGAATAATGTCTCCCCTTTTGAACAAGGGATATCACTCTGATGTAATGTTGAAAATACATCAAACATACTCCCCCCATGACCATCGCTCCTCCTGGAATTATGCCTTAGTGCTCTTTCTTCAAATATATGGCTCTTTTCTAGGTATGCATCTGATAAATATCTCCTCATAGAGTCATGGGAAGAAGAATGACTCCCCCTAAGGGTATGTCTCCCCCTATATTCTCTACAAGATGAAAAATATGCTACCATATGACAATCCTTGGACCTGTTCATGCATCAAACTTGTTCCATACCATGCATCATGAATGTCAACAATAAAAGTAAGGAATCATGAACAATATATCAACCAAGTACATCATGTGCCAAAAATGTGCCCACAATGCACAACACCCATGTACATCAACCATGTGCAAAAATATATCATCCATGGAATGTATCAACCATATGCCTCTATCAACATGGCAACATGTGCATCTATCAATATGACAACCATGTGCATATACCAATATGCCAACATGTGAATCTATCAACAATACCATCTATGACTGTACCATCATGCATCATCACTTGCACCAAGCAAGTATATCAACCATGCATCAACAAGCTATGACTCCCCAATAATGTACAACATGATTATCAACTCAACTCACCAACTACATGTCTCAATGTGTAGCCCAACCACATGCAAAATGTATGCACCATGATAACCAACATATGCTTCCAATAATACGTCATAAGATATATCAATGAAACTTCAAAATGTACCAGCCATGTACCCCAACATTTTATTTTATATAATCCAATAGTTGAGCATTTGATCAGCATCAATCCATACTCATGGGTTAGTGCCATGTACCCAGGATATATTTTACATCGTCACCTTACATTATCTAACATAGGACCATGAAAACCTGCAACAAACAGTGTTAGAACCTGCAATAAACATTGTCAGACCCTGCAACATAGAGTTATATCATCACATTAAGATGCAACTCATGTGCATTGCCTTTTTCCCAAGGCTTTACCACATATATGCATCCTACTGCACAATAGAGCGCGTATGTATGTGAACTATTCAAGGTCAGTCGACGTATGTACGCGACTGTCACCATGGTCACCCGTGTATGCCTCAGTAGATGACACCCTTGAACTTCCCTTCAGTCTTTCATTCTGATCTAGCTGCACTATCTTCTTCACCCACTTATGTAGATGACCCTTCTCCTCAGAACTTGAGCTCTGAGCATCCATATTTTCAAAGATGTCTCCCTTTCTTACTTCATTCCTTCTTCTAGCCATGCTATGTGAAGTCCTCATCATTGAATTTCTTCTTGTGTTCCATCACTCCTGTGATTTGTGGCCAAATCCACTACAGCTGTAGCATCTTATGGAGTTACAGTGAATAACAATGTGTCCTATTTGATCACATCTCCAACACATTGTGGTGTTATAGAATCTTTCATTATATCTCCTTTCATAAGATCTACATTCAAAAGATTTGTGACCA
>JASDQU010097910.1:21586-34757 GCA_032191745.1 Picea mariana | reverse complement strand
TCTCTGGTGGACGTAGCCCACACTGGGTGAACCACGTAAATCTGTGTCTCTCTTGTATTGTGTGTCTTCTGTGTTTTGTTTCTGCATTTGTTTTATTTTATTGCTCCGTGGTCCTGTTTTTCTAACACTTCTTGATCTGTAGAGGAAGAGACGGGAGTTAGGCTTCTTTGCCCTTCTCGGAAGTGCTTGGTTGACTATAGGCATGTGCTCTAGTTGATAGAAAAGCATCACCTTTCACCATATATACATTCATGGGGTTGTTCGAAGATGGAGGGGATCCTTGACTGCCCCCTTTCGTGCTTGTAGAGGCTTGAGTTAGATTTTTACAATGTTGAAATGGATTAGTCAACACTGCATGTTGTTGCTGTGTGACAAAATTCTGGGCCTTTGCAAGTCGAGGACAAAGATGGGTCGGGTGGTCTTCCGCACACAAGTTGCACGGATACCTCACCTTCCGTTTTTCTGTAGTGTCCCCGCCAACATTATCAGTGGGTTTTTTCTCCCCCTTACCCTTCTTTCATTGTTTTTCTTCCCTTTAGGCTGCTGGGTGGCCTTGGGGTTAGTCAACTGCATGGAGTGTACTTCCAACATTTGGGTAGGAGGAGCAGCCAAAGCAGTAGTCTGGCTGGTTGTTGAGTGTTGTATAGATAATTGTTGCAATTTCTTTGTCAATTTCTCAGTGGGCTTGGTTTGTACTGAACCAACAATACCATCGGCATGTGGCCCAGCTCTCTGTCTAGTTTTATCCAATATCGATCGTGGTGCATCTGGCAGGATGTTGTATAATAAACTAGACTGAGAATAGATGAGCTCAAATTGTTGAGCCCTCATGATGACATCTTCTTCAGAGAAAAATCCTGAAGTCACGACGTCTTTGGATAATTGTGGGACTAAAGACTTAAGGACCCACTCAAGCAGGAATGCTGGTGGGATTGGTACTTTGATTAGACTCTTCCAATGTCTCCACTCTCGGATATGATCAGAGATATGGTCCGTTGTTGTCTGTTAGAAATTGGCAAGCAGTTCTGTGCCAGCATCGTATCTCACAGGTAACTGGAAATGGCTAAGGAAGGCCATCGCCAGTTCGCCAAAAGAAGAGTATCTTGAGCGATCGAGCTCGATGTACCATTTCGTAACACTCCCAATAAGAGTGCGTTGAAACAATCGCAACTGCACAGAGTCATCTTTCAATGAGTTAGATGAACACCAAAGATGGAAGGTAGTCACATGATCACCTGGATCTTCATTAGGCTTGGCCTCGAACTTTGGAATGTCCAAAGGCAACTTCGTTGGCATAGGAGGCCAACGTGGATCGTGAAAAATAGGATCATTTAACAACCTTGTCAAATCTGGCAAGTGTAACGTTGCCAAGAATGGTAGTTTGGGTTGTTGCTGATAACCTGGGAAAAAGGGTCCTGGAGTTTGACTAGCACCAGGTTGCTAGGAAACGTTTGGCTGCTGGCCCGGATTCTGGTAGAAACCATGGCCCTGACCAGCATAAGGATTTTTCATCTATAGAGACATCATCGGTTGATTTCCCATAAAGGACATAGGATGTTGGGCATTCATTGTGTTTGACGGACTTTGGGAAGGATTACCCCATGCCAGTCCTGATGGGAGAGGCATAGTAGTCTGTCCAGGGTTCCATTGACGGTGGAAAGAATTACCCTAGAACGGCATTCCAAAGGAGGGAACAGATCCTTGTCCTGAGTTCCAAGGTCCTACTATATGTTCCCCCAGTGTAGGAATAGTACCCTGCGTCGGAGTAGACTGTCCAAAAATGGGAGTGGCCCCAGACGAGAAAGCGGTGGATGCAAAAGTGTTGTTACCAAATGTCTCATTCCAAACAAATGGTGACAAACCTACCGACATAGTGTGCACAGGTGTTCCTTGTCTGCCGACTCCAAATAAACTAGTGTGTGCAGGCTGCCCGGTGGACTGCTGATGCAAACCACCAAGCGAAGGGGACGAAGGAGAGATATGACCTCCAGCGTAAGGAAAAGCGTTAAAAGGGATAGGAATGCCCCCAAGTTGACCTTGCAGAGGAGTGTTAGAGCTCCCTGCCCCCAAACCCAAAGTCTGTAAAGTGGAGTGAGTGAGTGCAGGACTTGTGCCCGAACTAGGCATACCGTATGAGAACGGAGGGCCTGTCGCACTAGGTGTGAAGAGAGTTGTGGACGCCGCCATAGACGGAATTAGTCCACTGTGCAACATAGTTGCGGCCGAGACCATGGTGACTCGGACTGATGATGGAAAGTTAGTATATGCTTCTCCTGTGGCAACAATTGTGGTGGGAATGGAAGAATTCCCAGAGGAAGTAACAATGTTTGTTTCCATAGTTGTGTGAGGCACTGACAGGCTTTCGTAAAATCGGATTGGTACAATAACCGGTGGCCAAGTATTAGTGGTTGGGGTTTCAATCGAGCCAAGGTTAGAATTTGATTCCTCTGATAGTTGTTTGGGCACAATGGTTTGTAACCCGGTTGCTTCGAAAGACCCTTGTTGGTCTAGCTTCTGCCTCAATGGTGGCGGGGGTGGCTCCAGTATAACTGGTGGCAGGCCCAGAAGCCTTCGTGACCGGCGGAGCTCAAGATCCTCCACTCTGTGAGAAGATCCAACACACGCTAAGGTATTCTACATGTTCAAATAGTAACACACACTAAAAAAAGAATCCCCTAAGAGATAAGACAAGCAAACACTAAACTAGTTAGAAGAACAGTTACAACAACCAACACTAGAGCAACTTACCGGTGCAAGTGAAACTCGAACACGGAATCACCCTCCGGGTATACTCTGCAAAGCATGGCCTGATGTCTGTCCTAGGTACCACAATATACCCCCACAGTCACCTATGTATGTCCCTAAAAAGATTGGCAACTAGGTTGCCAGCACGTGAACAGTCACCAGGCGGGTACAGTCGAAAGTCGGGTAGACCACAATGAGCATGGTATCAAGCCTGAAACCCATCAAGGGTATCAAGAGAAAATGGTCCAGAAGACAACTGAGGACCTCAAACAGATTCAAGACCCACGAAGCCCCATGGCAAATGCAAACGACGGAATCCCAAAACAAGCCCTCGATATGTGTTCTCCACTACGTTTGGTCCAGCTTTGGAGGGGTTATCTCTGCTACCTTTCCGCACGCGACCTTGTGTTTATCCCCTGTGTTAGAGGGGGGTCCCAGATAACTTTCATGAAACTGGACTTCTACACTCCCTATCATAGACTCTAATGTTTGTTTTTGAATGGCCTTGGAGAGTTTCCTCTCCAACCTAGTCCAAGGCCCTAGTCCTGAACTAGTTTGTGAACCCTACAAACAAAAAGTCTAATAGTTTTTAAATTATCGTTGCTTTTAAGTCTTTTCTTACGTCAAAAGGTATGGAAGTGAAACTGATGGTGTGTAAAGATGAAAGAAAAAACGAATGAAAAAAGAAATTGGAAACAAAAGACTTTTACTAAATGCAAAATTTTCAGCAACTTTTCACAAAGAAAGATTTCTTTTTTCTTTTCAACTTTTCTAAGATTTTATGCAGCAAAAATAAAGAAATTCCGCTCAACTATGAGCTACTTATACTCTAAATGCACTACAAAAACTTACGAAATAAAGACTTCTCCCTAGTTAATGATCCAGAAACACACTCTTTAAACAAAGAAGAAAATAGAAAGAGATTTTTTTTTATTTAAGTGCTAAATAAAGAAATAAAGGGAAAATACCGACAAACACAAAACCAAGAAAAACAAATTCTGGCTTAAAGCGCAGATCGCAAAGAATCAGAGCAAAGACACACAATGCAATAAAGAAAACAGAGACTCTTAAGCTTGCCTAAAAACCATAAAGAAAAGTATCTTTTTTTTTTATATTTTCCGTTCAACTATCAACTGAGAAAAAGCAGGCTAAGGGTAAGATGACCTAACCTATTGACTGTTCAACCCTAGACTCAAACACCTGAGAGGAATACTTCTCATCAAAGGAGGGGATGACTTCCCCACCCTGAACAAAAAGTAGTCTGTCAAGCACGCTACTGTCACCACAACAGCACGCGTGTGAAAGCGTGCTGAGATGAAACAGGACACGTTTACACGCGGGCTGACCTTGTACAGGTCGTGTGTATGTATAACTTTTAGGACAAAGAGAAAAACAGGTAGTTCAAACCAGGAAGAGGCCTCTGGTATTGACAACCAGGGTCCCTTGAAGGCTTGAATGCTCTTTCTAACAAAAAAGAAAAATAATTGCAAGGAATAAAAAAACACAAAAATACAAACTAAGACAGGACCATGAACCAGCAAGACTCAGACAGGATTCCAGAAAACCCCCTGAGAATGTATAATTCTGACAGGGAAGAGGAGGACTACCTCTTAAAGTTCTCTGAACTCCTACATGCTACTGAAACCTCTACAGCTAGCGTTCACACGCAGGCTGTAAGAGGTTAGGGAGAGGGTACACGCGTGCAAGCCTTCTGCAGGCCGCATGTACCTCTATATGTCCCGACAACTATCGTCAAGCAGAAGTCGAGGAAAACTGGTATGAAGAACCAGGCTCCCTGCTCGCTCAAAACTCACAGAAAAGGATAGGCAAAGAAACAGAAAATCTAATCTCTTAAACTACCCAAAAAACTTAACTAAATCCGAAAACCCTAAAGAGTATCTTCCCCAGTACGGTCTCCAACTCTGTTGTTGGGAAAAATACCCTACAGACTAGCAAACTAGGGTCAGACTTGCATGCATATTTTTGACCGTAAAGAAATTACTTTTTAACCTACCACCCAAAACTTAAACCCCTCTTTCATGATACATGCATGGAAAGGAACTACTAACCTTGTTACTGATGTTTGGTGTAGATCCTCCATTGCACTTTAACCGCTTTCTTGCGCTGCTCCTTCCAAAGATAACCTGCAATCAAGACAAACAACTATGCATGCATGCTACTTTTCTACTTGAGGGTTAGAAATTAAGAATAAATTAAACAAACCATAAATAACTCATGCATTGGGATGGGAAAAGTATTCTTTTATTATTTGAAAAATGAATCAACTTACTATCAAAGTCGAGACCGGCCACCACTCCTTGATCCTGATCCTGGGCTCCTCCTCTTCTGTCCTCCAGCTGCTTTGCGTTAATTCTCCTTTGGCTTGAGGAAAGGCTAAAGGGTTGGGACAATGGATTCAGAAAATGGGCAGAGTTTCTTCGCTATATTCTTCCTCTTCCAAATAGTGCCCCTACCCCTTCTTTTATAGGCTAGAAGGAGCTAGGGTTTTGGACGAACCCTCGGCCATGCATGGCCGGGAGTTTCAGTTAACTGACCCATAGCTTTTTGTCCCGTCGGCAACTTTCCTTTTTTTTGTGATTCTGAAGGTACACGCGGGCTGTAGTGGGCCTGCTAGCATGTACTTTTTGATACACGTGGGTTGTAGTGGGCTTGCTAGTGTGTACTTTTAAAAATAGAGTTTTTAGAAGAGTTGTTCAGTAGTTTTTGGCAAAGAAGGGATATGAGTTGGCCTGATGCTAGGTAAGCATGTGTGGTGAAATTTAGGGTTATAACATTCGTCAAGGTTTAGATTCAAAAAACACTTTCCCATCTCCCATGGGAAATAAACGCAACAGAGACCATTTATTCCTAAGGGGGGAGGATTGATCAAGATGGATATCGGTGGCCACCCACTTATTCCAACTAGCTCACATGCAGTTTTCATCATTGGAATTTATTTCTTACATTTTTGAGTTCTAAACTTCCAGGACTGTTTTGAGGCCCTAAACTATATACGGAGTCAGAGTTTGAAAACATAATGTGCATTCCTTGGATATACCTTGCCAATGGGCTATCATGCTCCTAAAAAAAAAAATCGTATGCAAAAGTTATGACTCTGGGAAGTTGTTGTACCAACCTACCACATCGTGGCCCACATGACTTTTGGGGCTTCATATCCACATTCAGGTTGCAAACCTTTTGGATTTTCATATTCCAGGGATAGGTTTTTGGATGCTTATAGTTTTTCCATTTATGTTAAAAAGGCCTTTTCAGCCTCATTGTACTCATGTTCTTACGAATGAGCGTAGCCGTCACATCTCTTCTCAGAGATAAGCTTCCACCATTCTAGCGAGTCTTTCACTCTATAATTTAATAGTTCTGTACATGTCACTCATTAATAGAAATTGTGTATTACTATATATATGTGCCTCTTTTTACATATATTTGACATATCTAGGTTACATTATTGGATCTCTTGCAATGTATCGGTATATTTCTTTATTCTATCCCCCACTCTCATTTCGTGCTCAAAATAATCTGGATCAATGGTATCAGAGCAGGTTGCTCTTGGTCGTTTTTCAATGCATGTCCCCAATGAGGTCCGACTATAGAAAATTGGCTCTCGAGATTGTCTCTCTTGAGGAAAATCGCTCTTGCATGCTCAAGAAACCCTCCATCATGGAAGAAAAGAAAAATGACAGAGTAGAAGATTCTATTAATCTATTGTTGGAGAAAGATCTCACACGATAGAGGGATGAAGTGATGCAGAACTTTTCCCAAATACTTTGACACTTTCCAATAACAATAGATGCATCTTCATCAAGAACCCACTTTGGAGGCACCAGTCCTTTCAAGGTACACATTAATTTTGATATTCCCATATTTGAATATCAAATAGGTATAATCCAACCAGAAGCACCACCAGATCCTGAAGAGGGGGAATGTCTCTTAAATTCACATATGTGGGTGAAGGGGATCCCATTTCATTTCATTTTTGATAGTTTAAGCCAAAATAACCTCATATCATTATAGGTCTTCAAACAATTTTCATCATTGGCGGTTATTTCCTAGATTTTCAAGTCCTCGACTTCCAAGACTGTTTTAAGGCCCTAAACAACATTTTTTGGATCTTTCCACAGTAAAACTATAGAGGTAGTCTTATTTATATGGAATAATGTGTAATCCTCAGATATACCTTTCCAATAGGCTATCATGCGCTTAAAATGGATATCATATGAAAAATTTACAATTTCGCGAAGTTGTTGTACCAACTTACCACATCAGGGACCACATGACTTTTGGCACTTCATCTCCACATTGGGGATGCAAACCTTTTAAATTTTCATCTTCCGGGGGCTAGGTTTTTATATGTTTAGGGTTTTTCCATTTATGTTAAAAATCCCTTTCGAGCCTCATTGTACTCATCTTCTTGCAAATGAGCGTAGCCATCACATCTCTTCTCAAAGATAAACTGCCACCATTCTAGCGAGTGTTTCACTCTATAAGTTTATAGTTATGTACATTTCAATCTTTGATAGAAATTGCGTATTACCATATATTTGTGCCTATTATTACATATATCTGATATATCTCAGTTACATTATTGGATCTCTTGCAATATCTCGATATATTTCTTTATGATATCTCCACTCTCATTTCGTTCTCAAAATAATTTGGATCAAGCATGAGCATGAATGTTTTCATCAATACATGACATTATTGTTTCCATGAATTACAAAGGTTTATATGGTTAGACAGTTTGATTAGATAGTTGGTTGTCATTGATGTTAACCCTTTGAGATTGATTCCAACCTTTGGAGAAGTCTGGAAGCCCTAGATATGTGGTTGAGATTGATGGTGAGTTAGTGATGTCAGTAGATGTGATGGGTATATTTGATGTAGTATAGATGTAGCCCCAAAGTTGTGGTTATGGGACCTAAGGTTGGTTGAGGAATATGGACTGGGAGGATAGTGTAAATGCAAGTAAGACACTCATAGATGGATAATACTTATTATTCTATTTATGGTGATAGGTGGTACACCAAGTGGTTCCTCAAGTTTAAGGAGATATGGCCTTGTGAAGTTAGAAGCCACGAAGAATGGCCAAGAAGCCACACGTTGGTTACAAGTCAATGAATGAAACGATAAAGTAGTTATGACAAGAAAGTACTAGAACCCCTAATATTAAAGAAAGAGGTTACTATGAAAAAGTATACACACACTTACATTGAATATATATATATATATTGTGAATGTTATGGTATAGTATTTTTATCTATTGGTGAATCTGACGGAAAGTTTGAGGGAACGAATAAAATGCGAGGAAAGAGTGAAAGTTTCATAGCTATAGAGTGCTCAGGTTTTTCTGTAACCCTAATTTGGCTAGCCCTCACAGGTTAGGAATAGGGTGTCCTGCGAGGACCCTACGGGTTGCACAGTAGTTTTCACATGAGGCCCTATGTGATAGGGAGTCTTAGTCTGACGAGGCTAAGGAAAATTTGGAGAAATTTTTTGTACCAGGTTGTTAAGGACTATGGATGAGTTATAGGTCAATGTTGCAATACAACATGTCAACTACAAGATCAGAGGTAAGTTTTAAGGGTTGTTATTATGGTGTTATCGTACATACATGGTGGTGACAGTATGTGATATGGTATATCTTGATGATGATGTGATACATTGTTAGAGGTACATTATTGGCTATATTTATATCTAGTTTGGTATGGTGGTGTTATCACATGTTTGAGGTAGTTGGTGATATTGGTACATGGTTGAGGTACACCATTGATGGTACTTTCTTGGTATATCTTATGCTACATGGTGTATGGGATGATTGAGATGGTATTTGGTTGAGATACATGGTATGGTACAAGATTGGTACTTGGTATGGTGTTGATGTACATGGTTGATGGTTGAGGTACATGGTATATGTTGGTGCAGAATTGATCAGACCAGGGTTCTTCTCAGGTTACCAACAAAAGGTATCGAGTAGTCTAGAGGGATGTCATTTCCATATCCTCCAAAGAGAAGAAGTCTCATCCGAAGCACAACCAAGACAAAAAGATAGGGAAGGGAAAGGAGAATACTTAGGTGATTTTCCAGAACCTTCAAGATTCACCATGATCTTGCGCAAGATAGACTAACCACAAAATAGATATGAACTCATTCATACTAGAAATAAAGACACTCAAGTTGCAGAATCATTTGTAAACAAAGATATCATATTGATCTTAGCAACCATAAATAAGTACTATAAAGAGACAATTCATAAGAATAAACACAAAATAACACAATATCTTTCAAAATTTTATGTCCTTCTTTATATATTATCATTAGAGATTCTTGGATGCAATCTCAGAGATACAAATCAGTACTCTGTTACAAACCTCCTGACTCTGAACTCATGTCACAGAGCTCTATCTACCCTTTTTCCCAGAACTATATACAAGTTACAATTATAGAACATTTTCTCAACTACACCCAACTATATACAACAATAACAACAAAAACCCAACAATAATAGCCAACCCTTTTACAATAATATGCATCTCATATACAGGCTGAGTGGGATCTTCTAGATTTGGGCTTGCATGCTTTTTTGTTATGTTGTAACTTCATTTTCCTCGCTGGTGTTGCATTGTCCCTTTTCACAACCGATTTTTGTTTCTTTCCTTGCTCCATTGTCCAAATCTTTTTGTAGCTTGTGCAACTCATGTTTGACCAAAATTGGGACTGTAGTCCTCCTTGCACAACTTCTAAGAAAAATGAAGGGCCCAATAGGCTCTGACCAAAAGCCTTGACTCACCCTTGAGTCAAGTACTTGGCTCTTTCATGGCTTCTAGGAGTTCATGTTTCTTTCCTTTGTCCTCCTTCCCTATTTTTCTTTCATATTCTTCTTGCGCTTTCTTCTTTTCTTCCTCTTCAAATGAAGGGCCCAACTTTGGGACCAACTCTAAGGCCCGCTTCCTGACTTCCTAGAAACTCCCAATTTTATCCTACCACTTCCTGGAAAGGAGTGAGGCCTCAACTACAAATGATTGATTCCCATCTATGATACTTTTGTTGGGCTTGGATGTGACCAGAGAGTTCCATTCAGAGTCGGTTGTAGCATCTACCTGATGCATTTTCATGTACATTTTCTGAACGACGGGTCGAAATTTGTGCAACGCCTTCTTGGCTACAAATTGCACTTTAAATAGAGCATTTAGATCATTGTCTTCTTGTTGGATATGTTCAAATTTCTCTTGTTTCTCCAGTGGATCCAGGGTGACCGCAACTTCCTCATTGAGAAACTATATTTTTATGTGCACATCCTCCAAAGTTTGGTTGTGCCTTGCGATAATTCCCATCCAGTTGCTGACTTCTCAAAATATCTTTGTGCATTTGGTTGTGCTCTTGTGTAGTGTTGCTCGAGCATTGTTACCTTCCAACACTATTTTCTCCATCTGATCCTACAACTTACGAGGTTGTTGCTCTGCTTCTTCCTGACTCTTCCGAAACTACACTTCCAAATTATCTACGTGAATGGCTAGTTGTGACCATGCTTCCTGGAGTAGCTCGATCTGGTGCTCAGGTTCTCCTACGGCACTGGATTCTAGCAGTTGTGGTGCTACTTTCCTTATTTCTGGCCATGCTTCAACAAGATTCTCCTGGACTCATTCCATTTTCTGCTCCGCTTGGATCTTGGTGTATCCTTCTTGTGTTCTGTGTGCTTGAGCAAGGAGTTCTTCCTCCCTTGAGAACTCAACATTTACTGAGCAAGTGTGTCAGGGACGTGGCCAATTCTAGACCTTACAGTTTAACGGATGAGAATCCTGGTGCGAATAGCGATGGCATATTCGCGTATCATGGATTTATGGTTTAAAAAAAATTAGATGGTTTAATGTAGCAGTGAAAAAGGCTATGAATGGACTGGGTTTGTGTGGCAATGGACTAGGATTGCATCCAAATTTGATCTCCCTTCGACCACAAAGGGGTCCCCGTAATATTTAATGATTGTCATTAATAGCTTCATGGCTCTTATGATCCTACGATGTTGAGTAAGTAGTTCTGCATCAAAACAACACTTAGATAGAAAGATGAACTACATGTTGCAGCACAACAATGCACTCTTCGACTTTATTAACTGAATTCACAAAAATTGAAAAAAAAACAAATTTAACTACTATACATGCTCTTTTGGACTAGAGAAACATTCATTTATCTCAGTTATGAGACATATAGGGTTTCAGGCGAGTGCCATTCACCCATCCTGGTTGGAGTATACCATCTAGTTGCGTGAATATGACTGCTCTAGAAGGTTGGATCTCCGCAACTATAAATGGTCCCAACCAATGAATGCATAACTTGCCTAGATGGTTCTAGTATCGACTATCATAAAGTAGGACCTTTTCCCTGTGAAAATGATTTGGTCTTAATATGTATGTCATTACAATCCATATGCCTTGATTTCTCAACTAATTGATGGAAGTCTACTAAAAACCTAGTCTCTTCAAGTTCTTGCAATTCCATGAGCCTCTAAGCAACTAGTTCATCCTCCAACATGTGTGTAACCTATGAAATGTATAAACTCAAAGTAATGAATTATACAGGTACCACAACCTCTTTCCCATAAACTAGATGAAATGAAGTGTACTTGTGGAGTTTCTTTGTGGTTGTCCCGTAAGCCCATAAAAATGTTGGGATTATGTCATACCAAGCCTCCCTGTTTGTGTAACAAACCTTCGTTGATCCTCTCTCCATAATCTTGTTAAACTCTTTCATTGTTCCATTGGCTTGTAGATGGTGTTGGCATGTTTTACAGACAATGTATGCTTGTCATTGATGGCAAGTACAGTAGGAAAGATGGTAGCAAACGTGAAAAGAATTGTAGGCAGTTCATTGATGACAAGACTAGAGTAAGCATCGATGAAAAACAGGAACAAAGTAAGTTGAGGAGTAATTAGAGTAGATTCGATTGTAGTGTCTAAGCTCGGGAGGAGAAGCGACAATGATCGTTGGATCCTAGTTAAATTCCCGAAAGAAGGAGGATCGTCAGATCTGATTGTAGACAAGAAGAACGTGCAGAAGAGGAGGACAGATCTCAGGTGTCATATCTGAGCATAAGTTCTGACCATCATTGGATCAGAAAGAACCTATACGTTCTTTAAAGTGAAATATCGAAGCGGTGGTTCAACTCCATTTCAGAGTTTTGGCTATCAGGATTTCAGAAATCGAGAGATGGAGATGTCAAGAACTCCTACCACAGGAGTCTCGAAATCGCGATATGAGAAATCGTGAATTAATCCTAACCATTGGGTTGAGGACTGATCTGAACCATTGATCAGGCACAATGAAGGCTCATAGAGTTGTGACGCCTTGATAAAATCTTGACCTTTGATCCAAGAGGGACGTGTGGCAGAAGATTAGAGCATGTCAAAGACTCCATTTCGGGGTTTCGTGAATCACGACTTGTAGAGTCAAGAAACAATACCACAGGAATGCCGAAATCGTGAAATGATCTGAGCCATCAGATCAAGGTTTGATGTGGACCGTTGATCCAACCCCATTTCTGGGTTTCGGATACCAGAAATTGGAGTGTCGAAACACTTTGCAATAAGAATGTCGAAATCACAATATGATCGGAGTCGTTGATTCAAGATCTGATCTGGACCGTTGAATCATAAGACAAGTGGAAAGCGATTGGAATTTCGTTGACTTGGAGTCAATAAAGCATGGTGTGGAAACTCACTAGATTCGAGGTCACGAAAAGATCAGGACCGTCAGATCACCAAGAACGTGGACTGTTGATCTGAGCTCCAATTCGAAGTTTTGCCTATCACGACTTGGAGTGACGAGAACCTCCATCTAAGGAATAATGAGATGTGAATTCATGATGATATCTAGACCGTCAATTCATTGAGATCTTGGACAGTCAATCAGGGTCGATGAAGGTCATAAGGTCGCGAAAATATCGAAAAGGTGAAATGGATGTTGGTTGTGGTAACATCGGTGGAAGATGGGGGAAGGAGCTAGTGTGAACAAGCTCCTTTTCAGAGTTTCAAGGATCGCGACTGGGAGTGTCGAGACACTTGGTCACATGAATGCCAAAATGATGAAATGAATGCAAGATCCCATGGAGCCAATCCAACGGTGTAGGTGAATTTGAGTATGATCGGAGGGCTAATGTTGTTCTTCACAGTGTAACTACTAGAAACCATTGATGGTTTCTGCCAAAATATTCGAAGAGACTTTTGTGTGATCGCCAGAGGAGATGAAGAGTCTCCAAGCTTCTTCCAGTGAATGAAGACTATTCTTAGAGGGGATTGACAGATGGATGAGCATTGAAGTCTGTAACTGAAACAGAAAAGATAAGCTCGACTATGCCAGAGAAGATGAGGAGTCTCAACTGTCAGAGAGGCTGAGGAATCTCAGTTGAACACCCAGT
>JASDQU010097907.1:39024-60402 GCA_032191745.1 Picea mariana | reverse complement strand
AGAATTGAGTTTTCTCTCGTTCTTAAATATTGATTATCATAAGATTATAGGATTTTTAATCAGTTATTTTTTTGTTCTATTCTCGCTCCAATACATTAAACACTTCTTTGAATTAATTCTAGAAAGTACTAGTTTTGTTCTGTCATAGGTTTCCCTTACATGCAGGACAAGTAGGAGCTCGAACAACACAGAAAGATAATCGCAGTTTCCCTGATCAGCTATAGGTTAGTCTGTGTGTTATTTAGTCAAAATATTTATTAATGAAATTATGATTGCATGAATTAGCTTTGATTTTTTATGTATCGTTGTTTTGATTGTATTTTCTTAGTATTTATTAGCTTAAAGTCTTTAAACATTCAAAAAGAAAACAAAACAAAAAATATTTATGTTCTTTCTTTATCTTATTTAGAATTAATTTTAGGAACATTCTTTTCGCAAGATTACAAGTAAACCTTGCAAGCTATATATAGATTGTTTATAATCTTTTGTATATATTTGTGTTTCTATTAGAACACTTGTAATTAGCAAACATATATAGTTAGTATCTTATCTCTATATTAGTTTATTTCTTTTATCATTTTTAGGACTTAGTTGGCTAACAGAGCCATTAAACCTGTCGGGTTGGTTCATTCCAAACGGATTGGGTTATTTAGACAACCCTGGTCCGGATCTAACCTTCCAGTTGATGGTGTATCACTTACGCCCATCAAAAAATGGTGCTAGAAGGAGAGCACGAAATTAACTGATGGCACATGGAGGTCGTAAGACTCCCCCACACACTCATACTCATGTCGTAATGTGTAGTCTCTCTGACACAAACGTTACACTTGAAACAACTACTACCTCAAATGATAACCTTGATATTCCTGTCGAACCAGTGACACCACTCCCTCAAGGGATTGACACCCAAGAAATTGTCCGTCAATCACTTATAAGAACTCAAAGTGCCTTATCCTGTATTAGAAAACCTAGTAGACAACTTAATCAACCCCTTGACTTTACAAATATTCAAGAACAACTTCAAGATACTAGTCCACCTAGAAACACTGTAGGGACTGATAATATTATGAATCCTATTGAAGCACTTATCCTTGGTGCTAGAGGATCCGGTATTCCACCATCCCCGCCTTGTTCGTCTCCACCTTCTTCAGGAGGTGAATCCTTGGACGAAGACAGTTCTTCATCTGAACCATATCAACCTTTGACTCCACCAACTCCCATGGAAAACCAAAATAATTCTTCCAAACCTTGGCTCGATCAAGATGTCATGGTCATACCTGGACCCCAATCTAGATTCGAAGCAATCAGCTGAGGATAAAATCAAGAAATTTATGATAGCCATTAGACTCCGGAGTGTCGAACACAAAGATGTCATGTGTAGATTATTTCCTTACACTTTTGAGGGAAATGACTCAAATTGGTATTTCTCTCAATAGCCTCAGACCATTGTCTCTTGGGACATGTTCGAAACTTGTTTTCTAGAAAACATTGGGGATGATAAATCTCCAGAAGTTTTAGTGACGGAACTCTCTAGTTTAAAGATGAACCCTAAAGAAAAAGTGAAATACTTTAACCAAAGATTCCTAACAATAAAAAACAAAATCCCAGCAGATTCAATGCCCACAAAAAACTTAATTGTTGCATATTATATGAAGGCCCTACATAACAACATAGTCATATGGGTTAAAAGGTACAAAAAGAACACATTGTTAGAATCATTTGAGGAGGAAAGCCAGATTGAGAAAGACATTTTGAGATTAAATTATAATCTAAGTAGTGAGTTTGAAACAACTTCATCTTCTAAAAAGAAAACAGAAATTCTCACTAGGCCTCCTCAAGCTAAAAATCAACAAGAAACATTAGACTTGGAAAGTTTGCAAAAAGGTTTCTAGAAATTATCCAATCAGGTCGTTGACTTGAAAATATCCATTGAGGTGGCATATACAAGTAAAGGAGGTTTAAAACCACATTTTAGAAATCGTTTTCCTCCAAATCAGCCAAACCCGACCACAGAAGGTCTAAATTTCAAAAGTTTACAGTATGCTTTGCAAAAAATATTAGATGCACATGACAATTCTATTTCTGCTCCTCCTGAAAATCATGATGATACAACTGAGGAAGAAGAACCTGATGAGGAGGATTCCTCCCCTCCCATTTTAGGGAACTTGCCAGACACCATATTTCAAGAAAACTTCGAAATTGTCCATCCCTATAACACTAGAAGTAAAATAGAAAACAAGCCCTCACCCAAAACACGTAAAAATGTGGTTTCAAAACAGCCAAAGCAAACTGAAACAAGACAAAACCTAGCTGCCCCAGTGTTAGAGTATGATTTAATTGAAGATCTAAAAAAATTAAGGGAAAATATGTATGTTTTTGAGCTGCTGAAATTTCCTCTTATTTTGCAGAAAATGCTTCAAAGCATCGCTGAAAACAATAAAAAGAATGATGTTAGCAGCAAAAAATCAACATAAATTGACTTAAACGCAACAAAAAATGTCCCATCTAAAAAAACATCCGAACACTAAGACAAAAGGGACTTAGCAGAAAAAACTATTGGAAACCTAGATAAAATTGTTTCATAAACAACAATAAAAAATCGACAGAATTTTATTGTTTCCACACGAAAAAATGTGCCCCCTTTTTTATTGACTTTTGAGATTTTTAATAGGAATGTACATAATTGTATGGTTGACTCTAGTGAATCATCAAATGTGATGCCTTTGTCTATATGCTAGAAAATTAATGCAAAAGTAAAACCTTCTGATCTAAAAATCATTCAGCTAGATCGAACGAATGTTAAAGTGATTGGTGAACTTAAAAATGTGTTGATTAGATTATCATCCAATCCCAAAGTTCATCAAGAAATTGATATTATCGTTGTTGACATTCCTGAAGTTTATGGTCTGTTTTTAAGCAGAAATTGGTCAGAACAACTACACGGTTATTTTGCTACAGACTAGTCTCATTTATGGCTGCCTGAAAATGGACAACCCAACAAAATCAGAATAAACAGAGAATGTTACCTTAAGCATACCATGACAGATCTAAACGATCCAAATGAGCCTTTTGTTACCTCAGGAAATTCGATTGAAATGCATGGAATGAATACCTTTTTTGGTAACTTCATGCCTGAAATTTCCTTTATCATTGATCCAGAATAGCAATTTGAAGTTATAGCCTATACTCAGGCGCCATATTTTCCAAATACGCCAAGTACTACTAATGACGCACAATTATGGTCCCTATATTTTGATGGATCCAAATCCCGACAAGGGGCAGGTGTTGGTTGTGTACTCATCAACCCTACAGGTAATAAAACATTTATTGTTTGTCAGTAAGAGTTTGAATGTACTAACAACACAGCTGAGTACGAAGCACTTCTGCAAGGACTTAGGAAATCACTAGACATGGACGTGCAAAATTTGATAGTATTTGGTGATTCAAAAATCATTTTCAAATAGGTAAGAAACGCAATACATTGTTTTTCACCACATATGAAGAGTTACCAAACTGAGGTATGGGGTTTAATGCATAAATTTCTAGCATTTAATATTAATTCCATTCCTAGAATGAGTAATTCAGAAGTTGATCTACTAGCCAATGTTGCTTCTAAATTGTTGTCTTCTGAAGGTTTTTCTCCTAACGTGTTTTCAATCGAATTGTTATTCAAGCCATCGATTTTGGACAACATCACAAATTGGAGAGTATTTGATGATGACTAGCATATCATCAACTTTCTACATATGGAAGACACCTTCCAGGATGCAGTTATTGATGAAGGCACACATGACGAGAATCTCCGAGACTTCATGGTAATATCCGATCATCGATCTCTAGAATCAACATCCGAGCTAGTAAACTCTATCCCCAAATATTTTGTAATATTAGAGAAGTTTTACGACCTACATGACAAGTTTAGAGGGGTAGCTAATTGCAAAACTGATAGTTCCTCTTTTCTCTACAAAACCATAAATTTAGGAACACGAGATAATCCTTAAAATATTGATCTGGAAAAGGGATGTTCTGAACAGGAAAGATATGATTTTATAAAATTATTTAAGGAATATAAATATGTATTTGCTTGGACGTACGACGATCAAAAAAATTTCAACCCAAACATCATACATCATGTAATCCCTATGAAACCCCAGACTCAACCTTTCTGTCAAAAATTGAGGAAAATGCATCCTAAATTGGAACCTACCGTTAAAAAGGAACGAAATAAATTATTAACTGCAAATATAATTTTTCCGGTTAGCCATACTCAATGGGAGTCTAACTTAGTCCCTATAAGGAAGAAAAGTGGTGAAATTTGACTTTGTGTCGATTTTCAAATTTTAAATCGAGCATCTAATAAAAACAACTACCCTGTTCCTCCAATGGAACAAATACTACAACAAGTATCTGGTTTTGAAAGACTATATTTATTATATGGTTTTTTGGGATATAACCAGGTCCTTGTGTCTCCTTCGGACCAGCTTAAAACCACCTTTCGTACCCCGTGGGTCACTTACGCCTACAAGAAAATTAATTTTGGACTCATAAACATCGATGCCACTTTTCAGAGAGCAATGGATATTGATTTCCGTGGTCTCATAAACCAGTCAGTTGTGGTCTATCTTGATGATGTCACTATCTTTTCAAAAAACAAGAAAAATCACTTGTCTCACCTTAGGGTTGTCTTAGAACGATGTCGCAAATTCAACATATCTCTCAATCCCAAAAAATCATTCTTTGCAGTAGAATAAGGTAAACTTCTTAGTTTCAAAGTATCTAAAGATGGAATGATTATTGATTCTGAGAGAACCCAATCCATTGCTAAACTTCCTCCTCCCTCTTCCAAAAAGGCCATGCAATCCTTTTTGGGTAAGATTAATTTTGTCAGACGATTTGTCCCGAGTTTCTCTGAAATGGTTATACCTCTACAAAATCTAATTAAAAGGGATGTTTTGTACAGATGGGGACCACAAGAAAGTCAAGATTTCAATTCAATTAGAAAAGAAATAATAGAAGCACCTTCCCTGATGAGTCTCGATTTTTCTCAAGATTTCACTTTATACACTTTTGCATCTGACAAGTCATATGTTGTTGTGCTTACGCAGAAAAGCGTTGAAAGCAATGAGATACCCATTGCCTTCATGAGCTCTGCTTTTAAAGGAGTAGAACTTAATTACCCCATGTTAGATCAACAGGCTTATGATGTTTTTAAAGCAATGAAACATTTGATGTCTTACCTTCTTAAATATCGGACCAAAGTTGTTTTTCCTTACCCCATTGTAAGAAATCTGTTAGTACAAAAAGATCTGGATGAGAAAAGGGAAAATTGGATGACATCAATACATGAATATGATCTTGAAATAACCCCTGCCCAAATTGTTAGAGGTCAAGGCCTGTGTAAATTAGTGGTTGATTCAGTTGAGGAATTAGAAAGTCAAATAAATACATCAACTATAAATCAACATAACGAAAAATAGATCAGATGTGCACAAACTATGCCCAATTCATGTTATGAGAATATCGGGTTTTATTTGATGCATGGAACTGCCCCTTGCAATCTTGATCCCAAAAATAGAAGAGCACTTAAGCTTAAATCTGCATCTTTCCAGTTAATCAATGATATATTATTTTGAAATAACTTTGATGGTGTTTTTCTGCATTGTTTGGAAAAAGAGGAGTCTGAAAAAGTGTTGGCTGAACTTCATTCTGGTGATGTCAGTGGCCATTTTGGTGGAGATACCGCTACCCGCAAAGTGATAAGGGTTGGATACTACTGGCCTACCTTGTTTAATGATTCCCATATGCTATCCCGCAAGTGTGTAATCTGTCAAAAGGCTACAGGAAAGGTGAAAAATGCATATTTTCCTTTGCAACCTGTTGTTGTAGATGCACCTTTTCAGCAATGGGGCCTAGACATTATAAGAACAATCAATCCCCCCTCTTCACAACAACACAAGTACATCCTCACAACAGCATACTATTTTACAAGATGGTCTGAATCTTTACCTTTAAAGTGGTCAACACAAATCAGGTAGTGTCGTTTCTGAACTCCCACATCATCACTCTATTCAGAATTCCTGAATGTCTGGTTTTTTACAATGCTTCATACTTTTTTCCCTAGATATGAATGTTTTTGCTCTGGAAAAAGGGATTAAACTGAAGTATTCTACCAACTACTACCCTCAAGGGAACAGTCTAGCCAAGTCAAAAAATAAGAATTTAATCGAGATTATAAAAAGGACAGTTTTAGAAAACCACAAGAATTGGCACAATGCATTGTACAAAGAACTTTGGGCTAATAGGGTAACTCCAAAAGCCTCTGATGGTAATTATCCTTTATTCCTCATCTACGAAAGAGAATCCATCCTTGCCCCACATGTATTACTTCCTTCTCTACAATTATCGCAGAAAGTTCAAGAAGAAGAGTGTCCTACTCTAGAAAACCAAATAAATGTTTTATTAAAACTAGAAGAGGTGAGAACACAAAAAAAACATAAACTGGATCAGCACCAGCAAATTGTGAAGAGTTGCTTTGATGCAAGCTCATCTTTTGATAGGAATTTTGATGTTGTGGATTTGGTTTTCAAGTGGGACAAAGCACACAAGGGTAAGGGGGAACATAGCAAGTTTCAAAACATGTGGCTGGGACCATTTGTAATTTCTGAAAAATTGGGTCCTAGTTCTTTTCATCTGCATAACTTGGAGGCACAGCCAGACACTTTCCCAGTGAATGGCCAGACTCTCAAGAGATATTTCGCTTGATGATTTATGATCCACCCTCTTGTAAATATTTTTAATTTTATTTTCTGTTTTTTATTTTGGTTCTTTTCATTTTTCTTGATTTTGATTTGTTTTTTTTAAATAATCATGTCTGAATCGCCATTCATTTGTTGAAGGGAATCAAAATTTGTATCCATTAGCAGCAGTTGATAACATTTCAAGCACCTGAATAGTAAATGATAAACTCAGATCAGCGGAAGTAAGTTTATGTGCAATCGGTGTTTATGGTTTCTCATTAAAATCACAGGACTATGCGATTATCCTTAACAAACTTCTAACATTGTCCCTGTTTTAATGAGGACAACTCAATTGTGCTTCCCCATCCTAGAGATGATTTCTTAACAGAAATCTAATTGTCCAAATCATGATGAAAGTCATCAGAACAGAAAAATGATTCTTAAATGGTCAATCTAGTTCTCACCAAACTATGAGATCTTCAGTATCATGCCGCTCTCTTGAATATCATGAAGTTTCTGCAAATTTATAAACAAATTTTAGAGAGTTGGAAGAACTATAATGTGTGGGATTTGTATGTAAACCCGTTGGGACACTGAACAGGTATGTTGGCAGTGGGTAAATGCACAAATGATACTAAGGCAACTTTGTCGGGGTACTGAACAAGCCTGTTGGCAGTGAAGCAATGTCAGGTTTAAGAAGATCCTCAGGTATACCTTTTAATTTGATCAAGTATGAATATGTTTTTATCATGAATGGATGACTCTTGGATAGGATAGAGGTACAAGAGTGGGTTAAATGATATCCCTGTCGAGGCTATGGACACTTGCTGGTAGTAGTGGCCCTATCAATGGTATCAAAGTCATCTATATAAACATCGCTACAATTGTGATCTAAATGAGATACCAGATTACATTTTCGGACAGAAATACATCAAATGTTATGACTGTGTTATTTTTTGAGTTATTATCAAAACACTTGATTTTTCATTAACTATCTATCAAATTTATTTCACCTATGCGCCTGATATAAATTTTTTGGTGATGTAGAGATAACTACTTATCCCAGGGTGTCACCATTATTGGCAGCCACCAATTCTGTCAAATTTTATCATAATTAAAAGTCATCACAAAGACTTAAAATCTTTCTGTAGTTGCCTCCTCCTTACATTTATAAACGTTTATGTCTTTTGGCTTCAAGCAGATTTATTGGGCTAGCTTATTATATGAGTTTTTCATTTATATTTTCGTTTCTTTGTTTAAATTTCATGACTGCAAGCATGAAATTGAAACAAAAACTTGGCTTGGGTAAGCATTCTATAGTTTGTGATTTCTTCCTTTCTTTTGATAAATAGATTACACCTTAAGGGGACCTATATGTTTATAAGTTTTAAGATTTATAAGATTATTGATTAATCCATTGCCACAATTTTATGTACTATGAGGAATATGACTTGATCATATCTATGGTTGGTTGTGTGATTTTAATTTTTGATATGCTTAATCGCACATAGCCTTGGATTAACATTTGAAATGTGCTCTTTTCTCTATCAGTCATATCGCTTTCATATCACCTTGGTATAGGACTGATGTACTTAGAAATACACATCATCATATTGTCCTATACATTTAAGGATTTCATTCATTATCCAAATAGGCAGTTGATAATGGTTGGGATTTAATATTCATTGTGCGTAATGGTTCACAAGCCTACGCATCCTCTGGTTTTCTGTCACTCCAAACTTAAATTACCAAACATGATAGCCTCCCAAGTTCATAGGTATCGGTCTGTTTCGGTTTTCACAGACCTCTCCTTGTTATTTTTCTATTGGAAGATGAAGCCTCCCTCTCATGGTATTTATTGTGTCTGTTTGATAGAAACCATGGCCCCCATGGTTTGAATTGAACCTAATGGCTCTCAAGCCCTTCTCACCCACGACGATGCCATAAATGATTTACAGGTGCACGGTTGGGACATTTTCATCCGAAAATTTGAAGGTTATAACCTGGTGGTCGCACATGCTTATAAGTTGGGGATCTGCAATTGGAGGTAACAGAGGACTCTATAGCACGAGCAACAGGACTGTCACAAGAAGGCAAAAAATGGTTCAAAAACGCCAAGCTAGAAGGTGTGCCTTGGAGCCTATTCATGGTCTCTAGAAAATCGACATGCTTCCCTAAAGGTACTCTTATTACCCTCTTGAAATCTTGATGGCACATCCTACTTCTAATTCTGAAACAATTTATAACATGTGATGGTAGGTATGGTTTAGTGTTTTTGTATCACATCTGACCATTGATGTTGTTCCTAGGGTTTAAGCTAAACATGCCATTCTATTTGTTGATGAGTCTTCACAAGATGTCAAAGCATTATAAGAAATAGATTTTACACCCTTTGTCTAGCCTCTTCCACCATCGGCTTATACAAATTATACTGTTGTCGCATCTGGCTCAAATTGGGGACACTTGGGAAGACTTCTTGTGTTGAAATAATTTTTCCCTACCCAAGAGCACAGTGGACCCGCCTCTACATTCAAATATAAACCCAATTACTTATAAACCTATGAATGAAATTCAAGGTTTCGATTCACATAGAGACCGTGAGCTCACTGAATCAAATTCTGTTGCTATGCAAAACCCTCTGGGTAAAAAACCACGATGTAATTTTGTACCCAAAAAATCGTTTGAGGAGGTAGTGGATGTATTGAAGGAGAGGGATTCTCATGCTCCTTCTATTGAGCTGACTCGGGGTTTGAATGACAAACCAACTGTTAAGAAAAATTGTAAGAAGAAGAAACAGGGTAACTAAGACCTAAGTTTCATAAACAAAAGACAACACAGGTTAATTTCTAGAAATCTGAGAAATCAACAGTAGGATCATCTAAGATCAATCTTAGTGATCAAGGTTGATGATAAATTAACCAATTATGAGATCAATGAATTCCTGGCCAAAGAATATGTGGATAACCATGGTCTCGGAAACGAAACCGTTAGCAAGGCTATTCAATACAATTTTGTTTCTAAAATACCTCTGTTTCTAAAAGATCAAAAGAGCTTTACTGGCATAGGCCATGATTTGAAACAAGCTACAAGCAAGACTGAAGCACTCATTATTGACTACACTCAACCTCTTCCTGTTGTAGCACCTATACACTGTGACAATTGTCTAGACTGGGTAGAACGATACTACAGAGACATATCGTATTTACAAGCACAATTAAAACATTTGGCAGCCTGAACTTCTCTTCTTGAACGAGAAAATCAAGAATTGAAGGCATGCACAAATCGGGCAAATAAAAGTCCCAAAAGAGCCAGTTGTGTGATTATAAAAAATGCAACCAATTTCAACGCCATCATTAACTCAGAATTACCTGACCCTTCACTGTCTATTTTTTAGAATGGTAAAAGTGGTTTTGATTTTCTTTCATTTTATTCTGTTATAAAAGTCAAATAGGAAGATTTATTTTGATTTTATTTGTTAATATAAGACTAGCTACAGAATCTCACGATTATGTAGCCAGTCTATTTCTAAATGTTAGTTTGTATTATTTTCTAAAAATCAATTTCATTTTACCATTTACTGGAAAATAATAATTATGGTGTTATTCACAAGGAGAAGCCATCATGGATTATGCGTTGTATAGTTTAGTAGTTTCTTTTTGTTTGATAAAACTATGTCATTATGTAATTAATTTTGATTAACAGACTCCTACAGGAGTGGTTCCCTATTGTACTATTTGTAAAGCAATCTATTTTTTGGGATTACCCTCTATCTTGCATGATAAGAGGCTGTTAATCCAAGACTAGTTTAAATAGTGATTGTTGTTAGTAGTAAAGGACACTTTTTGTTGGGATTACAGTATGGACATGTGATGTTGAGAATTGATATGGGGAAGCAACCCACCATTGGCTTTAGACCTGTGTGATGCTTATTCCATTATGTTCTTCTATTACCTCGGTCTTATGTGATATTATTATGATTGATTTAGTTTTAGCCTCGTCATCATATGGTGTTTCATATTGTTAAATATTTAGATGTTGTCCATAATTTGTTATTCCATTTTGTATGTGTGATCAATCTGTCATTTAATTATTATTGATTTATTCCTATTGTTAAATGATGGATAATATCGATACTCGGAATTGAGTTTTCTCTAATTCTTAAATATTGTTTATCATAAGATCATGGGATTTTTAATCAGTTATTATTTTGTTCTATTCTCGCTCCAACATATTAAATGCTTCTTTGAATTTATTCTGGAAAGTACTAGTTTTGTTCTGTCATAGGTTTCCCTTACATGTAGGACAAGTAGGAGCTCGAACAACAAAGAAATATAATCTCAGTTTTGTTGATCAGCTATAGGTTAGTCTGTGTGTTATTTAGTCAAATTATTTAATGAAATGATGATTGCATGAATTAACTTTGATTGTTTATGTGTCATTGTTTCGGTTGTATTTTCTTAGTATTTATTAGTTTAAAGGATTTAAACTTTCAAAAAGAAAAAAATATGTATGTTCATTCTTTATCTTAGTTAGAATTACTTTTACGAACATTCATTTCGCAAGATTACAAGTAAACCTTGCAAGTTGTATATAGATTGTTTATAATCTTTTGTATATATTCATGTTTCTATTAGAACACTTGTAATTAGCAAACATATATAGTTAGTATCTTAGCTCTAGATTAGTTTATTTCTTTTAGCATTTTTAGGACTTAGTTGGCTAACAGAGCCATTAAACCCATTGAGTCAATTCATTCCAAACAGCTTGGGTTATTTAGACAACCCCGATCCGGATCTGACCTTCCATTTGACGGTGTGTCACTTACACCCGTCAACAAGACGGTTTTATCTACCATGTACAGTTGATGGAATGGGTGTAAAACACGATTCCAGTTAACGAGAAACAAGGTACGATTCAGGTGTTCATGGACTTCTGTGATTTGAATAAGGCTTGTCTGAAAGATAATTTTCCCACCTTGTTCATCGATCAAATTGTCTATGAGTGCGTAGTCTACAAGGTAGTTTCATTCATGGATGGTTTTTTGGGATACAATCAAATTTAGATCAAACCCAAATACCAGCATAAAACATCTTTTATTTGTCCTTGGGGCACGTTCGCATATTGTAAGATGCCTTTTGGCCTGAATAATGTTGGAGTCACCGTTCAGCAGACCATGTTGTTTGATTTTCAAGACCTTAGACATATATTCAAGGCATATCTTGATGATCTATCATCATGCTCTTGAAAAATATCTGATCATCCAACTCATCTTCGACTAATCTTTGAACAATGTTGCTACTATGGAATTTGCTTGAATCCTAGCAAGTGCAGTTTCTGCGTGACGTCAAGTCGTCTCTTAGGTTTTATTATTTCTACAATAGGGATCATGGTAGATCCTCTCAAGGTTGAGGCGATAGTTCAATTGCCTTCCTCATGCATGATACCCCATCTTTAGAGCTTACAGGAGAAAGCCAACTTTCTTTGGCGTTTTGTCACGAATTACGCCGAGATCACTAAATGGTTTATGTGTATTGTGAAAAATGGAGTCCCATTCTGTTGGGATGAACCCACTCAATGCTCTTTTGAATCTCTTAAAAGTGCCCTTACGCCTACCCCTCTGCTCCGGACTCCCAATTATAACAAGGATTTCTTGTTGTATTTGGCTGCTGCGAAGTCGACCATCAGCATGGTCTTGGTTCAAGAGGATGATCTACTCGAGGAGCAAGTTATTTATTAACTTAGCCAAGGCCTGGTTGGGTTGGAACTCAACTATTCTCATGTTGAGAAGATTTCTTTGGAAGCAGTTCATGTTTTCCATCAATTCCATCACTACATTTTGCTTTGTAAGACCACTGTCATTGTTGTTGTGAACCCTTTCCAATATGTGTTAACACGACGAACCATTGGTGGAACAATTAGTAGATGGATTGTAATCCTCCATGAATTTGACTTGGATTTTGTTTCTGCGAAATCCAAAAATTCATTGGTCTTTGTCGAACTCATTTCAGAACTTCTGGTCGAGTCTAGTGATATCACGCTCAAAGAATTACCTATCAAAGGAGATCTTTTTCTAATTACATCTTCGAACCCCTGGTATGGAGATAATCTAGTCTATCTCTAGACTTTCAAGTTCCCCGCTTCTGCTTCCTGTGATGAGCGTCAACGAATTTGACATCAAGAATGAAACTATATTATCCTCTATGACACTTTGTATCGGCGAGGCGTGGATTGCATTCTTCGTCGATGCCTTATCCATGAAGAATCATAGATCATTTTGAATGCCTGTCACACTAGAGCATGTGGCGGTCATTTCTCAGGGTTGGAAACAACCCAAAATATTTTGCGTGCAGGTTACTTCTGGCCCTCGTTAATCAAGGATTGCATTGAGGCGGTCAAGAAGTGCCACCTGTGTCAGATATTCTATTGGAAGATGCAGGCACATCCTTCTCCCATGTTTCATGTCTGTTGTTCCTTTCACCAAGTCGGGGATTGATTTCACTACATGTCACCGGACTTCATCCAGGGGCATCATTACAACATCGTAGTAGTAGACTACTTCACGAAGTGGGTTGAGACTATGTCAATGTTTAACAATGATGGTGAAACAATGGCTCTTTTCATTTTCAATCAGATAGTAGCGAGGTTGGGCATCCCGAAGGAGATTTTCACCGACCATGGAAGTCACTTCCAAAACAAAATCATGATTGAGTTAACATCAAAGCTCAGGTTGGTAAGAACATTTTTCACCTTATTACCCACAAGTAAATGGCCAAGTTTAAGCTATGAATAAGTCTCTCAAGATTATTCTTCAGTGGACAGTCAATTCTACCAAGTCAAATTGGCATTTGATATTGTACTCAGCGTTGTGGGCCTACCGAACGTTTATGAATATTGCCACCAGTTTCTCAGCCTTTTAAATTTGTATATGGGATGGAAGCAGTCTTACCTATTAAGTGTCAGATTCCTTCTTTAAAGTTGGAAGTGGAATTATTGTCGGACACTTCACCGCTTGAGGAATGCCTACTATATCTCGAGCATCTCGATGAGCAGCGTCGTGATGCAACCTCATCTAATGAGGCTCATAAGAAACGAGTCAAGTGTCAGTATGATCGGTCCATTCATCCTCAGATTTTCTCCGAACATGATCTTGTCATGGTCTATGATCAAGAAAAATATCCCCTGGGGGTAGGCAAGTTCAAACCCATGTGGTTCAGACCATTCATTGTGAAATAAGTCTTGAAGAAGGGCACTTACCGTCTGGTTGATTTTGAAGGAAATGCCTTGGCAGATCCTAGAAATGGGCTCTACCTCAAGAAGTATTACTCTTAGGGTGGTCACATGGGTGAATTCTTGTACATATGTATAGTTTCTTATACATTTTTTGTCTTTTTTGTTTTGTGGAAGTGTAGTTATTCATGTCTTCGTTTTCACCATAGTAGTTTTCAAGTGAATCATAGGTATCTTTTTGGGTTTGCGGACGGTGCTAGCCGACACACTCAGAGGCTTGCTTCCACAACTTGGATGATTTTCACACCTGGAGGCCAGTGGCTATCTTCCGTAGGTATTTGTATAGGTGATGCTATAAACAATGTCGTCGAGTACAGTGAAGTGATAGAGTTGCTTCGTGACGTTTTGTCACATGGAATTTCTCACCTTCGGGTCTACCTAGATGCTCAGTTGGTTGTGTCCCAGTTAAATGGAGTTTACCGCGTTTATGATCCCACTTTTCATCGACGTTTCCTTAGGGTACGTCTATTAGAACGTTCGTTCGATTACATTATGTATATCCATGTTCCTAGGGGATTTAATCATATGACGGGTACTCTAGCTAATCATATATTAGATTGGCATGTTGCACACACATAAAAAGAAAAGCACACACATACACATGTACATACATTTGTAAAATATGTAATCCATAAGAAAAAAAAAATGTGTGTGTGTATATATATAAATATATATATATATATATATATATATATCAAAACGTGTCATGAGTACATAGGTGGGCGTGAGCGCCTCAAAAATAGTGTTCAATATACATTGTTGGGCTTATGTCCTCAAAAAATACATGTACAAAAGGTTCCCTCAACACATCAAAAGTCTATCCTATCTAATCACGGGGCCTATTGGCCCTCCCATAATGCACAATGGCATTGGAAAAACGTCGAAAGAGTTGGACCCATGTCCGTGGAAACCCTACTATGTGAGGATGCATGGAAGGTGGGAGATCCTCGATATTGGTCATGGGTACTGTATGTGTGAGAGCGGTGAGGCTTCACTCCATGCATCTCAAAACTCTCTCATCCTCTCCGGCTGGAGGTCCCCCTACAGCTGTTGGTCCACCGGCTCCTACTAGTCTGGCCTCTGGTAGAGGACATCGTCGAGTCCTCGCGAAGTTTGTTGGGCGCACTGGTCCCACATATGTACATAGAAGATACACAAAGAGTCGGTACTCTATACACATATAAAAATTATATATAAAAAAAAATTAAAAATTAAATAATATTAAAACATGTTACCTATCTCTCCTCGCTCCTCTCCGGGAGGCATGGGAATGTATGGATCTCTAGAAAAGTTGATCCCGGCATAGGGGTAGTCCTTGATCGTCAGAATATTCTGTTCCCACCAGTCAAAGAACTTGTCATCAAAGGCCTTTATGGTCCTCCCTCCCCCCTGTCATGGCAGAAAGGATGCCCATCTCCATACTTCTATGAAGGAGGCCACATGCCATCGTACCATCTCTCTGGGACTGAGACTGGGAACCCTCTCGAAGAAGAAGTAACATAAGATCGTATTTAACTCAAAGTTATTTCTAGTACGTTGCTGACACTTTGTTATTTGTCTCTTCATGCACATACATATGGTTGTGCTCTAGTCAAAGATATGTGCCTCCTGACAATGAATGGCATAGTGCATGTGTGCCTGGGAGGCCTAATGTAGAGTTGTGGATCCAATAATATGCCCAATCAATAATAAGATCACTCGAAAAGTGAAACTCATGATCTTGTGGATCGACACCTGAGAACCTACCTTCTCAGTGCCAGCCTCGCAGTACATATGGATATAATCCTCGATGTTGAAAGGCCCAGGGGGAAATGTCCTCAAATTGACTAGTTCCCCCCTCCTTGAGAGGCCAGTCAGGAAGTAGATGCCCTCAGTTGTGGGAGTCAACGAGTGTCCCTCTAACATGAATGCCTCTACATCTGGGTGCTAATAATCAATGAGAGCATTGAGTAATCTGGGTTGTACCCTCATAAAAGAACACTGGAAGAACTTCCATATCCCACAATGTTTTAGTGCGGTGATGGTTGTAGGTTTATATTCAACCAAAATGTCTATATCCTGATGCTCCCCCCCCCTCTAGTGAACATACATCATGTTCCATGAAAAAATGGAGGAAGTTATCTCTTTCATTTTTATTTTTTTTCCAAGCTTACAAAGGTGTACACGGGTTGTATTGGCCACAGTCGCATATGTACATGGGCATATTTGTTTATGCCCAAGTACATACGTGGGTTGTCCTTAGACATCCTGCATACAAGTACGGCCACCCATTTTAGGAGAGTGTGCCCCCTCAAAAACCAAACAAAATGCACAAATGAAATATTGAAATGAAAGAGGGATGATTTTGTACTTACTTGGTCCAAGTAGAAGTTCGTTTCGTCCACTGAAGCTCCCAGAATCAACTTTTCTAGCAAAGGGTTTTTTTCTCCTTTTAGTTAATTTTCGAATTGCAATGGTGAAAATGAGCTAACTTCTATTTATAGATGTTTTTGGCCCTTTTGCCACTTTTTGAACCCCTTTGTCATTTTTTCCTGGCTTGGTAATCATTTTATTCTATTTCCGAGTTTCTCATTGGACGTTTCAATACTCTTTTCCTTTTGGTTTGGTAAATTTTTATGAGATGGGTCACTTTTTGGTATCCTTTGGTAAAAGTTGTTTTTTCCAACTTTTTGCATATAAGTTAGGATTTTGTCTCCACTTTCTGCATATCGTTGTATTTTCCACTTTGCCATAGGATTGACCCCACTAAAGTGTGATATAGAATCTTCATTACTACTCTAGAAGTGTTGTAATTAGGTGGTAGAGCCTACCTTTACATGGATGTCCTAGGTAGATCCTTGTTGCGTTTTGGCGTCCATGCTGTCAGTAATGACTATAGGCTTGGGAGTCCTGTTAGCCTTGTCATGATCACGATATTAAGCCTCATTCATTTGATGCACCATCATTATTGGACTTACCCTCGAGACTCCCAAATGAGCACGCTTTGTTGTCTTTCAATCTCACTTTAAAATTCAAAAGAAACATCCAACAAGACTTTATTTATTCTTTTCGGTCTTGTCTAGATTAACTGAGAAAAGTATCCCCCTGGAGTCTTCTTTAAGCCCTTTTTAGACTCTCTAAAAACTTAAATATTGTTGAGTGATCTTGTTTCCCTTCATGCTCGCCAAACTCAAATTTGAAAGAACATCGGTCCGATGGTAGTTTACCACTTTTTCGGTCCGGATGGATAATTTCACGAATAAAGGTATGCTCTAGGAACTTCGGTTCATTGGAAGAGTATTCTCATGCGTAAGTTTAACCCTTTTTCAGGCCTGAGGGACTAAATATTTGAAAAACGAACATTCTCCTTGGTTTTGGTTTATCACCTTTTTTGAACCTTGGAGATTAATTACGAAAAAGGAACCCCCACGGAGTCCATAGTTAAGCTCTTTTCAGACTCCCTAAAATTGAAAAGATCGTCGAGTAACCTTGTTCCTTCACACTCGTTAAATTGGTCCAAAAGAACATCTACTGGTGTGAGTTTAGCCCTTTTTCCAGCCTGTAGATTATAGCTGAAAAAGGTACGCCTTGGGAGATTCATCTCGCCAGGAGATTTCTCCTCAGTAACTTTTATCCTTTTTCGAGCTAAGGAGACTAAACTCGAAAAAAGGTTGTGAGTTCATAGTTAGGCTCTTTTCAGAATCCTTAAAATTGAAAAGATTGTTGAGTGATATTGTCTTTGTCACACTTGTTAAAATGGTTTTGAATAGACGTCTTTTCGGTGCAAGTTTAACCCTTTTTCGAACCGACTAGACTATCTCCAAAAAAGGTACTCCCTGGAGTCTTCTTTTACGTTTTTTCAAACTCTCTAAACATGAAAAAAATATCAAGCTTACCTTCTTTAGGCTTGTTAAAATTAAATGGAAGGGGTCTCATTGTGTCTTGCTTAATCGCTTTTGCATCTCTGCATCTTTGGCCTAATGTCGGCTCCATGTTTGTCTCAATTGAACCTTTGAAGCATGCCTTAAACGCAAGCCTTGTAACACTTTTTGCCTCTATGACTTGACATCTTGACCCATGGAGGACTTTTCCTTGAGTGTCCTTTTCTTGTAAATGTATCCTTGCTCTAAGCATTAGTGTGTTCCTTGCGCTTGGAAATAGTATGATTTCTTGCAACATGTGTTCCTCCTTTGTAACATAGCATTATTTTATTCTTTTTCAAGCTCTTAAAATTTTGAAAAAGACAAAAAAAATCAAATATTCCAAAAAGAGAGGACAGGAAATATGTATTCTTTTTTCAGCAACACAGAGAGTCTCCCTTGGACAAATCATATCCTTCCATTTGTTCTTCAAGCATTGGGATCTAGTATGACCTTAGGAAGTTGTTCTCGCTACATAGACTTGTGTCTTCCTCCACTTGGTTACTCTTCCAAACACATGGAGAGTTTGTGTTGCCTCCTGCATCATGAACTTATGTCAATGTCATGCTGCTTGATTCTGATCATCTTTCATGCTTTTGTCCAAGGGAAGTTTCACCCAGCGTAAGTTTTCCTTTCTGCGGTTTATCTCTTGACTTCATGAGTCGGTCATCCCAAGAGTCCAGTCAAGTCCTAATTCAAAATCGACGAATTTCTCTGCCTGATCATCGAGATCCTCATGTCTTTTCCTGACGAGTCATCGAAGACCTCAGGGTAGTGAGTTATACACTCCCATTATACTCCTACCTGAGTTTTGAAGATATTGAAGTTGTTTTTTGAGCTATGAAGTCATCATCTCCAACCATCGGGCGTCACTAGCTTCTTGAATATGGATACTATACTTTTATATCTTTGACTAATTTTGAGATGTAGATCCATTGTGTATTACTTGTGGCTACATTTTATATAGTTATATGAAATGTATTTGTGGTGTATTTGATTGGTAGCCATGATTTATTTTATCCTGAGCATGGGTATGCCTGCCTCAGAGAGACAATTGTTGTTTTTCATATGGCACCTCCCAAACTCTGGTCCCAGGCTCACTCGATTTCATACATTGGTGAAAATATTTTAATGTATTTTGGACATCAGTTACTCTTATGACCTCACACATTAGGGGGCATATGTTATATCCCTAAAATTCCCTACTCATGCATACATGGCCTTGGCCCTCTTACTTGCATATTTTTCCAAAGCACTTTGAGAAGCTCTTCTTAAAAAACCATTTTTTAGAATATGTATGTGCCCTACACCATTACAGCCTACATACATATGCTTGTCTCACCGCTACATCTCACGTACATACACCTCCTGCACCATTACAACCTGGGTATATTTGTAAAATTTGAAAATTTTTAAAAGTTGCAAGGAATTTGTTGAAATTCACGGGTTATTGGAAGTTTCCCAACTAATCCACCTGCTATATCCCATCACCCAACCGAATAACCATCCTTTTTTCATATAAAAGGAGGTGTTTGGTGTCATTTCACATCCAAGCATAAGAACAGTGAAACTCTGCGTAATTTCACTTCCACTCCTTGCCCAAGATATTGCTTCCTTTTGTGAGATATTTCCTCAGCATTCCCTCATCAACCCCTTCTTCCTCCATTCAACCCATTCCCTTCCATTGAGGTGATCAGAAGGTTGAGAGAATAATTTCACTCAAGGTGCACTTGGAGCATGGTAAAGAGCATCCCAGACCAGGTTCGCGGAACAGTGGCCAACAGAGACTGTAAGGTATAATCTTTGTGTGATGAATAAAAGAATCACATTTTCCTATCCCAAATGATGGTGTCTTGAGCATTTTTATTGATTTATACTTAGCATTTAATATCTAATCCTAATTCATGAATAGAATAACATGCTTGTAGTTCTTGTTTTCCAATATCTGGATGCAAGTCAACCTTGGGAGGAGACGTATAGACAGTGGAACTTCCAAGCTTGAGGAGATCATTACCAGATGTGGGATCAAAGGTATAGTTACCTGATCTCTTCTCTTATTTTCTTTCTTTACATTAGTTTTGGTATGTTTTGGGTAGAATAGAAAATTAATTAACTTTTAGACGGTTATTCACACTGTCTACATCTTAAACCCTGGTGTAGTAAAAGGGGGGGTTTTCCCGCTAGCAATTAGGTCCCAAGACCACAATTGTCAAAAGGTAGGTTAAAGGGCCTTCCATATGTAGGAATGGGTTTATTAAGTCATGTGGACCAATGAACGAAGAAGTGAGAAGTGTTTATCCTGACCTCCACTAACCAGCCTTATCATATGCAAGTACCCATGCTTCGTAGGGCACCCTCTAGCACTACTAAAAAGTGTGATGCGAAATCCACCCCAAGTACCATGGAAAACCCCCATAGTCACCTTTTGAGATCTCTAGGAATGACCACTAAAGTCACCAACTTGCAGTCAAGATCTAGGGGGTAAAGTCGACAGTTGGGATCAAACGTATGTGTCGGGTAGCTAAGCATGAAGCCTCAAAATCACCACCTCTCACAAAGGTATGGGTACTAATGATCCAAGTGGATATTGGTGGCCACCCACCTTCTCCAATTGGCCCAAAACATGTTTCTTGCAATTTTGGTAATTTACTATTTTTAGCAGTTTTAAACTTCCAGGGGCATTTTGATGCCCTAAATGATGTTTTTTGAGAAAACGGGGAGCAACATGGATCATAGATCAATTTTTCTCACCCAAAAGTTGTATTTCTCGGATAGATCTTTCCAACGAGCTATTGTGTGCCCCAAACAGAGATCATATGCCAAAGTTACGCCCTTGGGAAGTTGACGTATCAGCTACCCCCATCGGGGCCCACAAACCTTTTGGATTTTCATTTTTTGGGGTTAGGGTTTTGGATTTTACTTTTGTTAAAAAGGCCCTTAGAGCCTCATTGTAATCATCTTCTCATGAATGCGAGTAGCCGTCACATCTCTTCTCAGAGATAAGATACCACCATTCTAGCGAATCTTTCACTCTGTACTTTTACAGTCTCTACACATTTATTTCATTAATAGAAATCGTGTATTATTGTATATCTGTGACTCTTGTTTTATTTCCTCTATATCTCTATTATATTGTTGTCTCTCTTACAATATCTCTAAATATTTATGTGTTATATCTCCACTCTCATTTCGTGCCGAAAATAATCTGGATCAGTGGTATCAGAGCAAGCTGCTCTTGATCGTTTTTAGTGCATGTCCCCGACGAGGTCCGAGTATAGAAAGTTGGGTCTTGAGCTTGTCTCTCTTGAGGACAATTTCTCTCGCACACCCAAGAAACCCTCAATGGCAGAAGAAAATAAAAACGACAGAGCAGACGATCCTATGAGTCTGTTTCTTGAGCAAGCTCTCACACGACAGAGGGATGAAATGATGGACAATTTTTCCCACACCTTCAA
>JASDQU010097907.1:6705-17944 GCA_032191745.1 Picea mariana | reverse complement strand
AAAGTCTAGAGATAGACATCTCCATACTAGGGGTTCGAAGATGTAATTAGAAAAAGATATCCTTTGATAGGTAATTCTTTGGGCGTGATATCACTAGACTCGACCAGAAGTTCTGAAATGAGTTCGACAAAGACCAATGAATTTTTGGATTTCACAAAAACAAAATCCAAGTCAAATTCATGGAGGATTACAATCCATCTACTATTTGTTCCACCAATGGCTCGTCATGTTAACACATATTGGAAAGGGTTCACAACGACAATGACAGTGGTCTTACGAAGTAAAATGTAGTGATGGAACCATTGGAAAACATGAACTGCTTCCAAAGAAAGCTTCTCAACATGAGAATAGTTGAGTTCCAACCCAACCAGGCCTTGACTAAGTTAATAAATAAATTTCTCCTCGAGTAGATCATCCTCTTGAACCAAGACCATGCCGATGGTTGACTTCGCAACATCCAAATACAACAAGAAATCCTTGTTATAATTGGGAGTCCGGAGCAGAGGGGTAGGCGTAAGGGCACTTTTAAGAGATTCAAAAGAGCATTGAGCGGGTTCATCCCAACATAATGGGACTCCATTTTTCAAAATAGACATAAACCATTTAGTGATCTCAATGTAATTCGCAACAAAACGCCAAAGAAAGTTGGCTTTCCCCTGTAAGCTCTAAAGATGGGGTATCATGCATGAGGGAGGCAATTGAACTATCTCAACCTTTAGAGGATCTACCATGATTCCTATTGTAGAAATAATAAAACCTAAGAGACGACCTGACGTCACACAGAAACTGCACTTGCTAGGATTCAAGCAAATTCGATAGTAGCAACATCATTCAAAGATTAGTCGAAGATGAGTTGGATGATCAAATATTTTTCAAGAGCATGATGCTATATCATCAAGATATGCCTTGAATATATGTCTAAGGTCTTGAAAATCAAACAACATGGTCCGCTGAACGGTGACTCCAACAAAAGGCATCTTACGATACGTGAACGTGCCCCAAGGACAAATAAAAGATGTTTTATGCTGGTATTTGGGTTTGATCTAAATTTGATTATATCCCAAGAAACCATCCATGAATGAAACTACCTTGTAGACTACGCACTCATAGACAATCTGATCGATGAAAAAGGTGGGAAAATTATCTTTGAGACAAGCCTTATTCAAATCATGGAAGTCCATGAACACGTGAATCGTACCCTGTTTCTTGTTAACTGGAACTATGTTTGATATCCATTCCATCAACTGTACATGGTAGATAAAACCATCTTGTTGACAGGCGTAAGTGACACACCATCAACTGGAAGTTCAGATCCAAACTGGGGTTGTCTAAATAACCCAAGCCGTTTGGAATGAATTGACTCGACGGGTTTAATGGCTCTGTTAGCCAACTAAGTCCTAAAAATGCTAAAAGAAATAAACTAATCTAGAGCTAAGATAATAACTATATATGTTTGCTAATTACAAGTGTTCTAATAGAAACATGAATATATACAAAAGATTATAAACAATCTATATACAACTTGCAAGGTTTACTTGTAATCTTGCGAAATGAATGTTCGTAAAAGTAATTCTAACTAAGATAAAGAATGAACATACATATTTTTTTCTTTTTGAACGTTTAAATCATTTAAACTAATAAATACTAAGAAAATACAACCGAAACAATGACACATAAACAATCAAAGTTAATTCATGCAATCATCATTTCATTAATAAATAATTTGACTAAATAACACACAGACTAACCTATAGTTGATCAACAAAACTGAGATTATATTTCTGTGTTGTTCGAGCTCCTACTTGTCCTGCATGTAAGGGAAATCTGTGACAGAACAAAACTAGTACTTTCCAGAATAAATTCAAAGAAGCGTTTAATGTGTTGGAGCGATAATAGAACAAAATAATAACTGATTAAAAATCCCATGATCTTATGATAAACAATATTTAAGAATGAGAGAAAACTCAATTCCGAGTATCGATATTATCCATCATTTAACAATAGGAATAAATCAATAATAATTAAATGACAGATTGATCACACATACAAAATGGAATAACAAATTATGGACAACATCTAAATATTTAACAATATGAAACACCATATGATGAAGAGGCTAAAACTAAATCAATCATAATAATATCACATAAGACCGAGGTAATAGAAGAACATAATGGAATAAGCATCACACAGGTCTAAAGCCAATGGTGGGTTGCTTCCCCATATCAATTCTCAACATCACATGTCCATACTATAATCCCAACAAAAAGTGTCCTTTACTACTAACAACAATCACTATTTAAACTAGTCTTGGATTAACAACCTCTTATCATGCAAGATAGAGGGTAATCCCAAAAAATAGATTGCTTTACAAATAGTACAATAGGGAACCACTCCTATAGGAGTTTGTTAATCAAAATTAATTACATAATGACATAGTTTTATCAAACAAAAAGAAACTACTAAACTATACAGCGCATAATCCATGACGACTTCTCCTTGTGAATAACACCATAATTATTATTTTCCTGTAAATGGTAAAACGAAATTGATTTTTGGAAAATAATACAAACTAACATTTAGAAATAGACTGGCTACATAATCGTGAGATTCTGTAGCTAGTCTTATATTAACAAAGAAAATCAAAATAAATCTTCCTATTTGACTTTTATAACAAAATAAAATGAAAGAAAATCAAAACCACTTTTACCATTCTAGAAAATAAACAGTGAAGGGTCGGGTAATTTTGAGTTAATGATGGCATTGAAATTGGTTGCATTTTTTATAATCACACTACCAACTCTTTTGGGAGTTTTATTTGCCCGATTTGTACATGCCTTCAATTCTTGATTTTCTCGTTCAAGAAGAGAAGTTCAGGCTGCCAAATGTTTTAATTGTGCCTATAAATACGATATGTCTCTGTAGTATCGTTCTACCCAGTCTAGACAATTGTCACAATGTATAGGTGCTACAGTAGGAAGAAGTCGAGTGTATTCAATAATGAGTGCTTCAGTCTTACTTGTATCTTGTTTCAAATCATGGCCTATGCCAGTAAATCCCTTTTGATCTTTTAGAAACAGAGGTATTTTAGAAACAAAATCATATTGAATAACCTTGCTAACGGTTTCATTTCCGAGACCATGGTTATCCACATATTCTTTGGCTAGGAATTCATTGATCTCATAATTGGTTAATTGATCATCAACCTTGATCACTGAGATCGATCTTAGATGATCCTACTGTTGATTTCTCAGACTTCTGGAAATTAACCTGCGTTGTCTTTTGTTTATGAAACTCAGGTCTGAGTTACCCTGTTTCTTCTTCTTACAATTTTTCTTAACAGTTGGTTTGTCATTCAAACCCCGAGTCGGCTCAATAGAAGGAGCACGAGAATCCCTCTCCTTCAATACATCCACTACCTCCTCAAACGATTTTTTGGGTACAAAATTACATCGTGGTTTTTTACCTAGAGGGTTTTGCATAGCAACAGAATTTGATTTAGTGAGCTCACGGTCTCTATGTGAATCGACACCTTGAATTTCATTCATAGGTTTATAAGTATTTGAGTTTATATTTGAATGTAGAGGCGGGTCCACTGTGCTCTCAGGTAGGGAAAAATTGTTTCGACACAGGAAGTCTTCCCAAGTGTCCCCAATTTGAGCCAGATGTGACAACAATATAATTTGTATAAGCTGATGGTGGAAGAGGCTAGACAAAGGGTGTAAACTCTGTTTTTTATAATGCTTTGACATCTTATGCAGACTCATCAAGAAATAGAATGGCATGTTTAGCTTAAACCCTAGGAACAACATCAATGGTCAGATGTGATACAAAAACACTAAACCATACCTACCATCCCATGTTATAAACTGTTTCAGAATCAGAAGTAGGATGTGCCATCGAGGTTTCAAGAGGGTAATAGGAGTACCTTTAGGGAAGCATGCCGATTTTCTAGAGACCATGAATAGGCTCCAAGGCAGGCCTTCTAGCTTGGCATTTTTGAACCATTTTTTCCCTTCTTGTGATAGTCCTGTTGCTCGTGCTATAGAGTCCTCTGTTACGCAGATCCCCAACTTATAAGCATGTGCGACCGCCAGGTTATAACCTTCAAATTTTTGGATGAAAATGTCCCAACCGTGCACCTGTAAATCGTTTATGGCATCGTCGTGGGTGAGAAGGGCTTGAGAGCCATTAGGTTCAATTCAAACCATGGGGGCCATGGTTGCTATCAAACGGACACAATAAATACCATGAGAGGGAGGCTTCATCTTCCAATAGACAAATAACAAGGAGAGGTCTGTGAAAATCGAAACGGCTCGATACCTATGAACTTGGGAGGCTATCATGTTTGGTAATTTAAGTTTGGAGTGATATAAAACCAGAGGATGCATAGGCTTGTGAACCATTACGCACAATGAATATTAAACCCCAACCATTATCAACTGCCTATTTGGATAATGAATGAAAGCCTTAAATGTACAGGACAATAGGATGATGTGTATTTTTGAGTACATCAGTCCTGTACCAAGGTGAGATGAAAGTGATATGAATGATAGAGAAAAGAGCACATTTCAAATGTTAATCCAAGGTTTTGCGTGATTAAGCATATCGAAAATTAAAATCATACAACCAACCATAGATATGATCAAGTCATATTCCTCATAGTACATAAAATTGTGGCAATGGATTAATCAATAATCTTATAAATCTTAAAACTTAGAAACATATAGGTCCCCTTAAGGTGTAATCTCTTTATCAAAAGAAAGGAAGAGATCACAAACTGCAGAATGCTTATCCAAGCCAAGTTTTTGTTTCAATTTCATGCTTGCAGTTATGAAATTTAAACAAAGAAACGAAAATATAAATGAAAAACTCATATAATAAGCTAGCCCAATAAATCTGCTTGAAGCCAAAAGATAGAAATGTTTATAAATGTAAGGAGGAGGCAACTACAAAAAGATTTTAAGTCTTTGTGATGACTTTTAATTATGATAAAATTTGACATAATTTGTGGCTGCCAATAATGGCGACACCCTGGGAGAAGCAGTTATCTCTACATCACCAAAAAATTTATATCAGGGGCATAGGTGAAATAAATTTGAGAGATAGTTAACGAAAAATCAAGTGTTTTGATAATAACTCAGAAAATAACACAGTCATAACATTTGATGTATTTCTGTCCGAAAATGTAATCTGGTATCTCATTTAGATCACAAGTGTAGTGATGTTTATACAGATGACTTTGATACCATTGACAGGGCCACTACTACCAGCAAGTGTCCATAGCCTCGACATGGATATCATTTAACCCACTCTAGTACCTCTATCATGTCCAAGAGTCATCCATTCATGATAAAAACATATTCATACTTGATCAAATTAAAAGGTATACCTGAGGATCTTCTTAAACCCGGCATTGCTTCACTGCCTACAGGCTTGTTCAGTACCTCGACAAAGTGGCCTTAGTATGATTTGTGCATTTACCCATTGCCAACAGACCTGTTCAGTGTCCCAACGGGTTTACATACAAATCCCACACATTATAGTTCTTCCAACTCTCTAAAATTTGTTTATAAATTTGCAGAAACTTCATGATATTCAAGAGAGCGGGGTGATACTGAAGATCTCATAGTTTGGTAACAACTAGATTGACCATTTAAGAATCATTTTTTTGTTCTGATGACTTTCATCATGATTTGGAAAATTAGATTTCTGTTAAGAAATCATCTCTAGGATGGGGAAGCACAATTGACTTGTCCTCATTAAAATAGGGACAATGTTAGAAGTTTGTTAAGGATAATCGCATCTTCCTGTGATTTTAATGAGAAACCATAAACACCGATTGCACAGAAACTTACTTCCGTTGATCTGAGTTTATCATTTACTATTTAGATGCTTGCAATGTTATCAACTGCTACTAATGGATACAAATTTTGATTCCCTTCAACAAATGAATGGTGATTCAGACATGATTATTTAAAAAAAACAAATCAAAATCAAGAAAAATGAAAAGAACCAAAATTAAAAACAGAAAATAAAATTAAAAATATTTACAAGAGGGCAGATCAGAAATCATCAAGTGAAATATCTCTTGAGAGTCTAGCCATTCACTGGGAAAGTGTCTGGCTGTGCCTCCAAGTTAAGCAGATGAAAAGAACTAGGACCCAATTTTTCAAAAATTACAAATGGTCCCAGCCACATGTTTTGAAACTTGGTATGTTCCCCCTTACCCTTGTGTGCTTTGTCCCACTTGAGAACCAAATCCACAACATCAAAATTCCTATCAGAAGATGATCTTGCATCAAACCGACTCTTCACAATTTGCTGGTGCTGATCCAGTTTATGTTTTTTTTTGTGTTCTCACCTCTTCTAGTTTTAATAAAACATTTATCCGGTTTTCTAGAGTAGGACACTCTTCTTCTTGAACTTTCTACGATAATTGCAGAGAAGGAAGTAATACATGTGGGGCGAGGATGGATTTTCTTCCGTAGATGAGGAATATAGGATAATTACCAACATAGGCTTTTGGAGTTACCCTATTAGCCCAAAGTTCTTTGTACAATGCATTGTGCCAATTCTTGTGGTTTTCTGAAACTATCCTTTTTATAATCTTGATTAAATTCTTATTTTTCGACTTGGCTAGACCGTTCCCATAGTAGTTGGTAGAATACTTCAGTTTAATCCCTTTTTCCAGAGCAAAAACATTCATATCTAGGGAAAAAACATACGAAGCATTGTAAAAAACCAGACATTCAGGAATTCTGAATCGAGTGATGATGTGGGAGTTCAGAAATGACACTACCTAATTTGTGTCGACCACTTTAAAGGTAAAGATTCAGATCATCTTGTAAAATAGTATGTTGTTGTGAGGATGTACTTGTGTTGTTGTGAAGAGGGGGGATTGATTGTTCTTATAATGTCTAGGCCCCATTGCTGAAAAGGTGCATCTACAACAACAGGTTGCAACGGAAAAGATGCATTTTCACCCATCATGTAGCCTTTTGACAGATTACACACTTGCGGGATAGCGTATGGGAATCATTAAACAAGGTAGGTCAATAGTATCCAACCATTATCACTTTGTGGGCAGTGGTATCTCCACCAAAATGGCCATCGACATCATCAGAATGAAGTTCAACCAACACGTTTTCAGACTCCTTTTTTTCTAAACAACGCAGAAAAACACCATCAAAGTTATTTCAGAATAATATGTCATTGATTAACTAGAAAGATGCAGATTTAAGCCTAAGTGCTTTTCTATTTTTGGGATCAAGATTGCAAGGGGCAGTTCCATGCATCAAATAAAACCCGATATTCTCAGAACATGAATTGGGCATAGTTTGTGCACATCTGATCTGTTTTTCGTTATGTTGATTTATAGTTGATGTATTTATTTGACTTTCTAATTCCTCAACAGAATCAGCCACTAATTTACACAGGCCTTGACCTCTAACAATTTGGGTAGGGGTTATTTCAAGATCATATTCATGTATTGATGTCATCCAATTTTCCCTTTTCTCATTCAGATCTTTTTGTACTAACAGATTTTTTACAGTGGGGTAAGGAAAAACAACTTTGGTTCGATATTTAAGAAGGTAAGACCTCAAGTGTTTCATTGCTTTAAAAACATCATAAGCATGTTGATCTAACATGGGGTAATTAAGTTATACTCCTTTAAAAGTAGAGCTCATGAAGGCAATGGGTATCTCGTTGCTTTCAACACTTTTCTGCATAAACACAACAACATAGGACTTGTCAAATGCAAAAGTGTATAAAGTGAAATCTTGAGAAAAATCGAGACTCATCAGGGAAGGTGCTTCTATTATTTCTTTTCTAATTGAATAGAAATATTGACTTTCTCATGGTCCCCATCTGTACAAAACATCCATTTTAATTAGATTTTGTAGAGGTCTAACCATTTTAGAGAAACTCGGGACAAATCGTCTGACAAAATTAATCTTACCCAAAAAGGATTGCATGGCCTTTTTGGAAGAGGGAGGAGGAAGTTTAGCAATGGATTGGGTTCTCTCAGAATCAATAATCATTCCATCTTTAGATACTATAAAACTAAGAAGTTTACCTTGTTCTACTGCAAAGAATGATTTTTTGGGATTGAGAGATATGTTGAACTTGCGACATCGTTCTAAGACAGCCCTAAGGTGAGACAAGTGATTTTTCTTGTTTTTTGAAAAGACAGTGACATCATCAAGATAGACCACAACTGACTGGTTTATGAGACCACAGAAGTCAATATCCATTGCTCTCTGAAAAGTGGCATCGATGTTTATTAGTCCAAAATTAATTTTTTTGTAGGCGTAAGTGACCCACGGGGTATGAAAGGTGGTTTTAAGCTGGTCCGAAGGAGACATAAGGACCTGGTTGTATTCCGAAAAAACATATAATAAATATAGTCTTTCAGAACTAGATACTTGTTGTAGTATTTGTTCCATTGGAGGAACAGGGTAGTTGTTTTATCAGATGCTCAATTTAAAATTTGAAAATCGACACAAAGTCGAATTTCACCACTTTTCTTCCTTATAGGGACTAAGTTAGACTTCCATTGAGTATGGCTAACCAGAAAAATTATCTTTGCAGTTAATAATTTATTTAGTTCCTTTTTAATGGTAGGTTCCAACTTAGGATGCATTTTCCTCAATTTTTGTTGGAAAGGTTGAGTTTGGGGTTTCATAGGGATTACATGATGTATGATGTTTGGGTTGAAATTTTTTAGATTGTCGTACATCCAAACAAATACGTATTTATATTCCTTAAATAATTTTATAAAATTGGATCTTTCCTATTCAGAACATCCCTTTTCTAGATCAATATTTTGAGGATTATCTCGTGTTCCTAAATTTACGGTTTTGTAGAGAAAAGAGGAACTATTAGTTTTGAAATTAACTACCCCTCTAAACTTGTCATGTAGGTCGTAAAACTTCTCTAATATTACAAGATATTTGGGGATAGAGTTTACCAGCTCGGATGTTGATTCTAGAGATCGAGGATCGGATATTACCATGAAGTCTCAGAGATTCTCGTCATGAGTGCCTTCATCAATAATTACATCCTGGAAGGTGTCTTCCATATGTAGAAAGTTGATGATATGTTGGTCATCATCAAATACTCTCCAATTTGTGATGTTGTCCAAAATCGATGGCCTGAATAATAATTCGATCGAAAACACGTTAGGAGAAAAACCTTCAGCAGACAACAATTTAGAAGCAACATTAGCTAGTAGATCAACTTCTGAATTACTCATCCTAGGAATGGAATTAATATTAAATGCTAGAAATTTATGCATTAAACCCCATACCTCAGTTTGGTAACTCTTCATATGTGGTGAAAAACAATGTATTGCGTTTCTTACCTATTTGAATACGATTTTTGAATCACCAAATACTATCAAATTTTGCACGTCCATGTCTAGTGATTTCCTAAGTCCTTGTAGAAGTGCTTCGTACTCAGCTGTGTTGTTAGTACATTCAAACTCTTACCGACAAGCAATAAATGTTTTATTAGTTGTAGGGTTGATGAGTACACAACCAACACTTGCCCCTTCTCAGGATTTGGATCCATCAAAATATAAGGACCATATTTGTGCGTCATTAGTAGTACTTGGCATATTTGGCAAATATGGCGCCTGAGTATAGGCTATAACTTCAAATTGCTATTCTGGATCAATGATAAAGGAAATTTCAGGCATGAAGTTACCAAAAAAGGTATTCATTCCATGCATTTCAATCGAATTTGCTGAGGTAATGAAAGGCTCATTTGGATCGTTCATATCTGTCATGGTATGCTTAAGGTAACATTCTCTGTTTATTCTAATTTTGTTGGGTTGTCCATTTTCAGGTAGCCACAAATGAGACTAGTCTTAGCAAAATAACCGTGTAGCTGTTCTGACCAATCTCTGCTTAAAAACATACCATAATCTCCAGGAATGTCAACAACGATAATATTAATTACTTGATGAACTTTGGGATTGGATGATAATCTAAGCAACACATTTTTAAATTCACCGATCACTTTAACATTCGTTCGATCTAGTTGAATGATTTTTAGATCAGAAGGTTTTACTTTTGCATTAATTTTCTAGCATATAGAAAAAGGCATCACATTTGATGATGCACCAGATTCAACCATACAATTATGTACATTTCTATTAAAAATCTCAAAAGTCAATAAAAAAGGGGGCACATTTTTTCGTGCGGAAAGAATATAATTCTGCTGATTTTTTATTGTTATTTCTGAAACAGTTTTATCTAGGTTTCCAATAGTTTTTTCTGCTAAGTCCCTTTTGTCTTAGTGTTCGGATGTTTTTATAGATGGGACATTTTTTGTTGCGTTTAAGTCAATTTATGTTGATTTTTTGCTGCTAACATCATTCTTTTTGTTGTTTTCAGCGATGCTTTGAAGCATTTTCTGCAAAATAAGAGGAAATTTCAGCAGCTCAAAAACATACATATTTGCCCTTAATTTTTTTAGATCTTCAATTAAATCATACTCTAAAACTGGGGCATCTAGGTTTTGTCTTGTTTCAGTTTCCTTTGGCTGTTTTGAAACCACATTTTTACGTGTTTCGGGTGAGGGCTTGTTTTCTGTTTTACTTCTAGTGTTATAGGGATGGACAATTTCGAAGTTTTCTTGAAATATGGTGTCTGACAAGTTCCCAAAAATGGGAGGGGAGGAATCCTCCTCATAAGGTTATTCTTCCTCAATTGTATCATCATGATTTTCAGGAGGAGCAGAAATAGAATTGTCATGTGCTTCCAATATTGTTTGCAAAGCATACTGTAAACTTTTGAAATTTAGACCTTCTGTGGTTGGGTTTGGCTGATTTGGAGGAAAATGTTTTCTAAAATGTGGTTTGAAACCTCCTTTACTTGTATATGCATCCTCAATGGATATTTTCAAGTCAACGACCTGATTGGATAATTTCTAGAAATCTTCTTGCAAACTTTCCAAGTCTAATGTTTCTTGTTGATTTTTAGCTTGAGGAGGCCTAGTGAGAATTTCTATTTTCTTTTTAGAAGATGAAGTTGTTTCAACCTCACTACTTAGATTATATTTTAATCTCAAAATGTCTTTCTCAATCTGGCTTTCCTCCTCAAATGATTCTAACAACATGTTCTTTTTGTACCTTTTAACCCATATGACTATGTTGTTATGCAGGGCCTTCGTATAATATGCAACAATTAAGTTTTTTGCGGGCATTGAATTTGCTGGGATTTTTTTTTTA